>JAQPPZ010003905.1:0-90753 GCA_028583015.1 Wollemia nobilis
CTCTACCATTTTTTGCTCCAGAGCTCTAAAAACAGTAAAATGAACAGTAAACAACGAATTAGGGTTTTACCCTATTTTTCTTAATTTTATTCAAAATAATTCACAAATAATTTTTGCTTTTCCGCGTTTTTACCTCAAATGTTCAATTTGGGTAAAAACACGGAGGGGGCACCATAGTAAGTTGTCGTACGATTCGACCAAGAATCGTCGCCTAAAAATGGGAATAATTTTTTTCTTTCTCGTAGATCGAGAAGAACTCATATTTAACGCATTTTCTTCAAAAAATTCGCTAAAGAGGGGGCAAAATGTAGCACCCTAAAATTGGCGCAGTCAAATTGGAATAATTACATTCACCTTAGTAAATAAATTTAAATTCAAATTTAACCTCCCAAACCGCCCGTTAACCGTCTAGAAACTCGTTTCCTTTTTTTTCGTGCCATTTTTAGCAGTTGTTTTGACCGTTTGACGATATCGTTTCCGATCAGACGATATCGCCCCAGATTTGACGATTTCATCTGGACTAGAACGTCCAGACGATTTTGTTGCAAAACTAAATTTGCATAGTCGGAATCCATTCCAACGGGTCTCCAATCCAGGCAGAAGCGTGTCTGCATCGTTGGGACCCTTCCCCCGTTGGAGATCTCCCAAATTGAGATGATCTCCAACCTCCCAACAACTATCCTATGCCTATTTAACTCTAAAACTTTTCCTTCCCCAACCCCTGGCTGAATTTTTATGTAAATCAACTCCTTATGCGCTAAAACACTTCAAAATTTGCTCTTGCACTAGTCCTATATTAATTTTATTGCAGGTACACCACTGGTTTTCAGCCGAAGCTAGCACCTATCGCAGCCACGAACCTGTCAAGATCAGAGGCGATCTAGTCAAATTCGAGACGATCTCATATTGATGCGAGACGATTTCGACTGCAGCATACATCGAGGCAATTAGTGCCTGGAGTTTGCTCTTCTTTCTCTTTTATCTGTCATTTTATGCTATAAATTAAATTGTCTATTCAGTTTTTATACTATATTGCATCTGGAGTTCACCCATTTTGTCTAGTTTGCATATTAAGATCATATTCTGCTATCTAAACACAGTGATTTGCATTTACTTTTGTTCTTGTATATTGTTCAATACTCATATTACTTTTTCATATAGTTTGCCCCCTATTTACAAAATAGAATTTCTTGTATCTCGCATCTATTTGCTGTTTTGCAGGTCTTTGATGAATTCATCTGACGAATTCGTTAGATTGCAGACGATCTTGTCAGTTTAGACAATTTTATCAAATTGAAGGCGATCCTGTTGAATTGTAGACGATCCAGACTGCTACAAGTAATCAGAAACTTCATCAGACTTCCGGATCAGGTAATCTTCATTGGCCTCCTACAAATTCTCTGTTTTTGTTTTCTTTTCTATCTTTTGTATTCATTTAAATTGCATTTTCATGTAGTTTAAGTTAGAAACATTCAGCCAAACCTAGGATGAATGTTTAAAAATAAAACAAACTCATCAAAACTCATTCTCAAAACCTAGGCATGGAAACTGTCGCCAAATGTTTCCTGGTGAACCCACCATCCGTCGAAAAATCACCAAAATACACCTCCCTTGAGATGCGGGACCTTTGCAAAGTCCTCTCGTCCGAGGTACCGCATCATCCTTTTTCGATCCTCCTTCCGGGCATGGATCCAATAGCCTGAAGGTAGAGATGCGAAAAATTTGGAGCGATACACTCTCTAATGAAGGAAGCTGAAAAATCTAATGATAAACTACATGAGTTTGAGAAAATATCAAAAGTCATGTTTGACATTATCAAAGGATAGAGATCTTTAGTTATAAATATTTGAATTGGATTTGAATAAGGTCAAAAGAAACAAAAGGGATAATAAAGCTAAAAAGGAACAAAGGCATCAAAGAAAATTATTAAAGAGGAACCTAATGTTAGAGTAAATCACTATATAAAATATATTTATATAGAAAAGCAATTATAGTGTTTCAAACTTTAACAACAGAATTAACAAAATAAGACAAACACACACAGAAGAAGAGACAACGATTTTAACGTGGTTCACCCAATGTGGGTTACATCCACCAAGAATTTTCAGTCCTTCCTTTCTCAATCCAAGCAATAGAGGGTTACAACCTACAACAAACATCTGGTGTAATTTCCTCTCTATATTTCCAAGGAATCAACACAATAATTTTCATTGTCATAGTATTCTTTGTTTTTCCTCACAACTATATATAAGAAAAAAACAGAAAAACAAACTGCTTTTCTTAATACATTCCAAGATTAACACCGAGTTCCCAACATCTAATTTTGGGATAAAAACAAAAAAACTTTCCCCGGTCGTCCCGTTGTAAATCCGAAAACTTTCTCTCGGTAGACTAACAGACCGTAAATCTGGAAACTTTCCCTCGCCCGTCCCGCAATAAATCCAAAACTTTCTCTGTTTAGCCTCCTCATAATTAGGCTCCATTCCTAACAATCTCCCACTTGGAGACTAATTCCATTGCACCATACCGCAACCAAGGACCGAAAAATTCTCATCATGGCCTCTTATTCCTTAAGGCCAACCAAGTTGAGCAAAAGCTCAACTTTTCTCTTGACACCACTTTTGTAAGCATGTCAGCAGGATTTTGTGATGTGTGAACTTTCCCTAATTTCAAAGATCCATCTTCCACTACTGATCTAATGAAATGATACCTGAGTTTGATGTGTTTAGTTTTTGAATGGAATGCCGAATTCTTCGCAAGGTGTATAGCACTCTGGCTATCACTCCACAACCTATTATCCTCTTGCTTCTTCCCTAGTTCTTCCATTAGTCTTTGCAACCAAACCATCTCTTTGCTTGCTTCATAGCAGCAACATATTCAGCTTCAGTGGTTGAAAGGGCAACTACGTGTTGGAGTTTAGAAATCCAACTAACCGCTCCTCCTCCTATAGTAAATATGTAGCCGTAGTGCTCCTTCCACCATCAAGATCACCTGCCATATCAGAATCTACAAAACCTTTCAAGCATATATTAGAGCCTCCAAAATTCAAAGAATAATTTGAAGTTCCTCTCAAGTACCTGAGTATCCATTTTACCGCTTGCCAATGTCCTTTTCCCGGATTACTCATAAATCTACTCACTACTCCCACTGCATGGGCAATGTCCGGTCTTGTACAAACCATTGCATACATCAAGCTTCCAACCGCTGATGCATAGGGAACCTTAGCCATATGCTCTTGTTCCTTTTGTGTCTTGGGACACAAATCTTTGGTGAGTTTGAAATGCTTTGCCAATGGAGTAGCAACAGACTTTGCATTGTTCATGTTGAATCTCTTAAGCACTTTTTCAATGTATTTTGCTTGTGATAATTTCAGAGTGTGACTCTCCTTGTCTCTTGTTATCCTCATACCAAGGATTTGTTTGGCTTCTCCCAAATCCTTCATGGCAAAGGATTTAGCCAACTTCTTCTTGAGCATGTTTATATCTTGCATATTTGTTCCTGCAACTAACATGTCATCCACATACAATAGCAAAATAACATAGTTACCATTTCCAGCTTGCTTAAAATATACACAGTGATCACTTTGACATCTTTCAAACCTTTGATTAGCCATGAACTTATCAAATTTTAAATACCACTGTCTAGGAGCTTGTTTTAACCCATACAAGCTCTTTTTCAATTTACATACCCAATCCTCTTTACCTTTCACCTGAAAGCCTTCTCGTTGGTGCATATAAATTTCCTCCTCCAAATCACCATGAAGAAATGTTGTCTTCACATCCAATTGCTCCAGATACAAATTTTCTATAGCTATAAGACTCAAAATAGCTCTAATAGAGGTCATTTTTACAACTGGAGAAAAATCTCATCAAAATCAATACCTTTTTTCTGAGCGAATCCCTTGACCACTAGTCTTGCTTTGTATCTCTTATGCCCTTCATTCTCCTCTTTAATCCTGTACACCCATTTATTGGTCAAAGCTCTTTTACCTTTGGGTAGCTCAACCAAATCCCAAGTTTGGTTGTGGAATAAAGAGTCCATTTCTTCATTCATTGCAAGCTCCCACTTATTCCTGGTATCCATCTCGTAATGCTTCCTGAAAACATTCTGGCTCACCAAAATCAATATACAAAACATAATCAGAGAAATGTTGAGGAATTATACTTATCCTGGTAGATCGTCTAACAACACTTTATGGAGATTGAGGTGCTTGTTGTCGTCGCTGTACATTTTGATCTTCTACCACTTTTGGAGTTACCTTTTCTATGTGTCCATCAAGGTCTATGTATTCAGTAATTTCCTCTTTCTGTTTCTTTCCCCGCAACCGATCTTTATACAAGTTTTTTTCATTAAATATGACATCCCTACTTCTAATGACTTTTCGGTTATCACAATCCCATAATCTGTAACCCAAGCCATCAATACCGTAACCAATAAAATAGCACTTTTGGGCCTTAGCATCTAACTTATTTCTGTTCTCTTTGTCTATATGCATAAAAGCCTCACATCCAAATACCTTAAGGAAAGAATAATTTATCGGTTTACCTGTCCAAAGCTCTTCCGAAATTCCTCCATCCAAGGCACTAGACGGTCCTCTATTAATCAGATATACCGCAATATCAACAGCATGAGCCCATAAAAATAATGGTAAGCCTCCATGTATTCTCATGCTCCTAGCACGCTCCATGATGGTTCTATTCATTCTTTCAAAGCAACCCCATTTTCTTGAGGTGTTCTTGGAACTACCTTGATTCTTCTAATTCCATTTTTAGAACAAAACACATCAAATTCTCTACCGCAATATTCTCCACCATTATCCGACTTTAGACACTTTAACCTTTTTCTAGATTCATTTTCAACTAATGCTTTCCAATTCTTGAAGGTATTAAAAACATCACTTTTATTCTTAATGCAATATATCCATGTTTTCCTTGTTGCATCATCAATAAAAAGTACATAGTAAGAGGAACCTCCAAGAGAAGTTACCTGAGCTGGGCCCCAAACATCTGAGTGCACAAGCTCCAATTTCTCTTTCTTCCTTTCCTTGCCATCCTTGAGAAATCTAACTCTCTTTGCTTTACCATAAACACAATCCTCACAGAATTCCAAATCAATCTCTTTTAACTTAGGCAATAACTTTCTTGAATGTAAAATTTCCATACCTTTTCCACTCATATGGCCAAGTCTTTGGTGCCACAAAGATGCACTCTCACCTTTAGAAACTAAATTCATGGAGCAGTGAGAAAATCAGTAAGTAAATAAAGAGTACCCACCAATTTACCTCTAGCTACTATCAATGAACCTTTAGTAACTTTCCAAGCATTTTCTCCGAATGCAACCGTGTATCCTTCACCATCAAGCTTACTTGCCGATATAAGATTTCTCTTTAAATCTGGTATGTGTCTCACCTCTTTAAGAGCCCATTGACATCCATTTGGGGATTTAATCAAAATCTTTCCAATACCCATGATTTTACATGGTTGGTCATTTCCCAATAACCCGTCCATAATCTCCAAAACATAATCTATGAAGTATTCCTTATGTGAGGTAGCATGGAATGAAGCACCACTATCAATTACCCAATAATCACTATTTCTATCAAGAGATAAGATTAAAGCATCTTGTAGAATTTGTCCAAGAATATTGGCTTCAAGTGTTACCATTATTATCATTACCTTCATTTCCATCACCCTTTCTTTGCCAACAATCCTTCTTGAGATGACCCTTTTGCCACAGTGCCAACACTGTAGCTTTCCTTTTCCACGTGATTTGGATCTCCTTTGGATTTGCCACGATGTGAACTCTTGCCTCTTTCTCTTCCTCTTCCTCTATTCTCAACAGTTAAGGCGGTGCTAGATGATTCTCCTGTGGTTTTTCTTCTCATGTCCTCACTGAGTATCACACCAACCACATCATCAAATTCTAATTTATTTGAACTCAAAGCAGAGTTACTTACCGCCATTACCAAACTGTTCCAACTTTCTGGAAGAGAGCATAAGATTAATAAGGCCCTAAGCTCATCATCAAAATCCAATCCTACCGAATGCAATTGATTAGTGACAATATTAAATTCATTTAAATGATCATGCACAGATCCTCCTTCACTCATTTTCATGTTAAATAACCTTTTCATTAAGAATACCTTATTTGATGCTGATGGTTTCTCATACATCTTGGCCAACTTATCCATGACTCCCTTGGTAGTCTTTTCATCAGAGATGTTGAAGGCTACGTGGCTCCCAAGCACACCTCAAGTACCCAATGCCTTTCTATCAAGGAGACTCCACTCCTCATCGGACATAGATGAAGGTCTCTCTGTTTCCCCTCAAGAGGTAAGTAAAGATCCTTCTGGTACAAGTAATCCTCCATCTGCATCTTCCAAAATTGAAAGTTCTGGCCATTGAATTTTTGAACTCTAAACCTCCCTTCTTCCGCCATTGCTCCCACTTGATCCAAAAATTCTCCTTCTGTCAAGTGCACCCAACAAAACAACCGCTCTGATACCACTTGTTAGAGTAAATCACTATATAAAAAATATAGAAAAGCAATTATAGTGTTTCAAACTTTAACAACAGAATTAACAAAATAAGACAAACACACAAAAGAAGAGACAACGATTTTAACGTGGTTCACCCAATGTGGGTTACATCCACCAAGAATTTTTAGTCCTTCCTTTCTCAATCCAAGCAATAGAGGGTTACAACCTACAACAAACATCTGCTGTAATTTCCTCTCTATATTTCCAAGGAATCAACACAGTAATTTTCTTATTGTCTCTGTTTTTCCTCACAACTATATATAAGAAAAAAATAGAAAAACAAACTGCTTTTCTTAATACATTCCAAGATTAACATTGAGTTCCAAACATCTAATTTTGGGATAAAAACAAAAAAACTTTCCCTGGCTGTCCTGTTGTAAATCCGAAAACTTTCTCTGGTAGACTAACAGACTGTAAATCTGGAAACTTTCCCTGCCCGTCCTGCAGTAAATCCAGAAACTTTCTCTGCTTAGCCTCCTCATAATTAGGCTCCATTCCTAACACCTAAGACCTATGTTGATGTGTTGAGAAGTGGAAGCATCAAGTAAGAAGAAAAAAAAACATAATAAAGGAATAAATTCCATCACAAATACAACAATGAGAGAACCATATGATAATATCCTCCAAGAAAATCAAACAAGTTTCAATATTTCTTCCATGGTCATTGTTTCTCATGTAACCATTTTTGTCATAAAGCTATAAATTGTAGGGTCCTGGTAGGAACCTAGGGTTCCTAGCACATAAAATGATAAATAAATAATAAATAACCTAAATCTAAAAGAATCGCTTTTGAATTGTCGGGAAGTCCCTTCAATGATTTAATAAATCATATATTATATATTTCATGGATATTTCGAATGATAGAGTTGTATAGTGTTTTATACCCACTCTAGGGTTATAGGTGAAAGGTTGCAATGCTTCCTAACCCTAATCTTATAATAATATAATAATTAATATAATTAATTATTATATTATTTTATTATTATAAACTTTAGGATAAAATATATTATTATATTATTATTATTATTATTATTAATTAATGGTAGGATAGGATCCTAACATTCCATCCTTCCTCGAAATAACTTTGTCCTCAAAGTTGGAAAGAATGCAAAATATTGTTCGTTGCCATCCTTTCCTCATTTTTCCATTAACAATGGGTAAGAGATTTTGATGAAGGAGCTCACAAGCAAGAATAAGTAGAGAGGCGGATATGGTTGACGACCAAAGCCTAATTGATTTCGCAATCAAATGAAATCACGAGATGATCACTATTTCCTGATTTTCGGATTTCTTTTGACCTCGTTAAATTATTGATAGCCAAGCTCAAAAGCAATAAAAATAATGAAAAAAGGCTTTTATTTTTTGGCTTATTCTATAATTCTTCTTTTTAGCCGAAGGTAGGACACATTCAAATAAGAAATTTAATTCCTTCCATAAATCTAAATCCACATCTCTGGACATAACCATTACATGTCCATCACTCATTAGTATTCAAATTGTTCTCATTATAACCACACTACTCACCGCCAATGCCAACATTTGAGGGTTGGGTTCTTCGATTGCATGGTTGTGTCAAACAGCGGGCGTGAGGGTCATTTCCTTCATTTTAATTGAGTGGCATCAATTTTAATTGAATGGCATCTGTTGGTTGTTGCGGGGTCATGCAAATATGCAAAGAGACTCTCATTGAATAGAATAGATGAACTATAACATTGATTACATTGAATAAATCTTCAAAGCTAACGATCAAACCTTTAAATAAGCTTATCATATGGCCTTCCTCCAACCAACTTCTAATAGGCCACATTTGCTCATTCCTTCCCAATAGATTGTTTATTAATTGAACTATTGACCTCCAATATACACTTCAATCACATTACTACTAGAATATAATTTGAACTTAAGAAACCCCACCTGTTTTACACAATCAACCCAAAGTATTATAGCCACGAACCCAGTGTGCCAACATATGGTCCAACCTGGCGATAGAGTTGAATAGTCCGTGCCCAATGGTCATCGATGCCCCATGATTGCACGGTTGTCAAGGTGTGTTAGCGCATGGTCCAGCGTGGAGATAGAGATGAACAATCCGTGCCCAATGGTCGTAGTAGCCATTCCCCCATCGACTTTTCATTTTGGAAAACCAAAATTGAGGAGAATGGAAAAGTATAAAGGAGAAGCGGCATGGCGAAAACAATGCAGAATGCAAAAAAAGGTCATCTTACACCTTCGATTCAGTAGTTGATAAAATTAAGAGTATGGAATACGCGATAAGGAGGTGCTATGATAAGGAAATAAAATATGAGGGAGACGTTCTTTGTTGGATCATGTTTCTTATCGGCTTCCCTTGCAATCTTCTCGTACACTCCACGTGCAAATTTAATTTTCATGTAATCCGACAGGTTTTTCGTCAATGACATATCCATTTGGTAATGCCTTTGTGAGCCCTTTAAGTTCTTCAAAGGTTCCATAACTGTGGACATTCTTGATCCGTGGTCTCCCTACTGATATGTTTCTCTGATGCGTTTAGACACACTGTGAAACAAATGAAACTATGGCATTGATGAAACCAAACGCTGATAAAATAATACATCAGAGATCGTTAACCTGAAGGTTACCCACCCACTGGAATATGGAAAACCAATATCCTACAGAAATTGGCTTGCGCACAAGGAATTCCGCAAGAAACAAATAAAATAAAATAAAATTATAATTATTTTCCTCGGACATCGACGCTGTTTTGACTGCGGTATTATCTGACTGATGTTTTTTTTTAATTTGTATCTTATATTTTTAGTTTGATAAATAGATAATATATATCCTACTAATATGTGCACTGTATTTTTACAGAACTTGTGAAATGCATGGGCTAGCTGTACAAGTGTCTCCTCTTGAAAATTCAAATCCAATTGTTGCTGATATTTGGATTTCTATGCAAAAGAATCTTTGTCTTGGTAAGAATGTTTATGAACTTCGATCAGAATCACTGTTGAAAAACATCACAGTATAATAATTTAAGACCATTCTATATTTTTTTTTTTATATCTATGATGCTTCCTCTCATATGTATCAAATCCCTCGCTTAAAATTCACAGCATTGGATAGCTTTGTCCAGGAATGAGGTCGGTGGATGAAATTAAGTGTAAGATTGTATTTTCATGTTTGGTAAGCTTTAGATATTTACTTTACTCCTGCTATATTTATGATATGACAAATGGCCTGCACCCTCCGTATCTCCCATCCTTTATTTCTTATGATGTGGATGCCTTCCTCGATGTATTCTTCCTTCCTCGACGTACAATTAAATATTATCTAGGTATGATTAGATCTTTAACCATGACGCAAACAAAAGGCAATAGGTCGCTTGTCTTCCCCTCAAAAGTATATTGTGAATGAAACCAAAGTTTTCATAGAAGGTTCTTACTGAGAAACACTGCGGAAGAAAACAAAGTGAATTTCATTCCCTTTAATACCTCTACTCATGACATAAACTGACGGACTTGCTGGCGTTAGTTTTCCAGTTGACGAAGATAGTAAGCCTGACGAAAAAACATAGTTCATGGCAAAAATTTGTGCTGGCAGAGATCGAGTGGCTGGTGAAGGCATTATGTGGTTGTTTTATGACAGTTATTACGCCGACTGATTACACCAGGTGATTACATAATGTGGCTGATTAATTAATTTATTTTGAAGACAGTAAATTGTTGATGTAGCATTGAAGGGGCCGTCATAAATAGAATCCACGACCACACGAAGTAACAGATGTAAAAACATAAATCATTATTCAAGTAAAATGAAGACGAAGTATTTGGAGAACGAATTCACTCCAGAAAATTCAGTTCCCTTGCATGGAAGGAAAACCAGAAGGTTAGCTTTATTATTTTCGTTTGTAAAATACATCTTCAAGGTCTTTATGGATGGCTAGTCTAATAGAGATTACTATTATTTGTTGATGTGCAGCCTTGTACGCATGCACCCATGGTTTGCTCCCAAACCTAACTATTTAATCTTTTAATAATTGTTTTTAAATGCGTAAACATCTCTGCTAAATTTTCAATTTTGGTTTTTATTTTTTATTTTTTCTCAAGCAATGTATATTGTCTATTGCAAGAATTTGGTTTTAGTTATGGTGGCGGCCATGGAGGCGGACGTGCATCAGAGAGCAACTTTGTAGTTGAATCCATCAAGTTGAGAAGAGACACCTTCTGCAATATCATTTTTCTATTGATGTCATAATCGATAGGTTGTTTCATGGAAGTTTCTATTTGAGAGATGGTTATTTTTAAAGCAAAATTTTGATTTATTTTCCTTGATTTTAGTAGAGAGGTCTGCCCCAACTGTCTCCATGAAATTAATGAAAATTTATGATTTAATAAATGGAGAGGGTGGTGGTCAACTTGCTTTGGTCTGTCATCCCCCAGGAAATGAACTGGATTGAGGGCAAGGTTCTTGCTCTCTTGATGGTTTAAAATATTTTCTTTATTTTCGAGAAGTGCAATAGGTACCAATTGGGATTTCATGACTACGGGCTCTTCCTCCTCCTCATATTCCATGGCTATGGGCTCCTCTTCTTCCTGGGATTCCATGGCTAGGGTCTCCTCTTGCATTTCCATTAAATATTGTATAATACGATCAGAACGTTCCATTTGTTTTTTTTGTTTTTGTTCAATCATTCTTCTAATTTCTGCAATGTCATTTTTCATTTCCTTGACCAATGTGGTTGGATCCATAAGGCTCTGATACCAGATGGTAGGAACCTAGGGTTCCTAGCACATAAAATGATAAATAAATAATAAATAACCTAAATCTAAAAGAATCGCTTTTGAATTGTCGGGAAGTCCCTTCAATGATTTAATAAATCATATATTATATATTTCATGGATATTTCGAATGATAGAGTTGTATAGTGTTTTATACCCACTCTAGGGTTATAGGTGAAAGGTTGCAATGCTTCCTAACCCTAATCTTATAATAATATAATAATTAATATAATTAATTATTATATTATTTTATTATTATAAACTTTAGGATAAAATATATTATTATTATTATTATTAATTAATGGTAGGATAGGATCCTAACAGGTCCATTCTATGAATGATTTTAGCTTCACCAAGAGAAATTCCAATTCATTTGCACCTCTCATGGACTACAACATCATATGTTACAAATTTAATAATTTTTGGCATATAGCTAGATGGTGTAGAACAATGTTCCTTGAATTTCCAAAGTCAAGCAAGAAGGAGAATGATCAAAATGTTCAAAAGGGTATGACCTCTAAAGTTTGGAGAAAGAAAATAAAACAAGAAGAGGAACATAGTAATTTGGGAGTTTCATTCCCATATCATAATTTAAGTCTCAAGTAAGAGTAGGGAGGAAGGGTGTGTTGTTAAGTGTCTTATCTTACAACCCCAAGGAGCCTTTGCCATTGATGTCAAAGGGGAGAGTTTTTAGTAAGGTGGGGCAACTTTTAATCCTGTTCAGTAAAGGTCAATTTCATTGTAGAGTTATCATCAATGACAAAGGGGAGATTGTTAGAAATATTGATTTATCATTGATGTCAAAGGTAGAAATATCTTCAAGGATGAAATGTTGATGTCAAAGGCAGAAATATCTTCAAGGATAAAATGTTGAGTTGTCATTAATGTTCAAGGCAAATATCTTCAAAGGTGATCTAATGTTGTCAAAGGAAATGTGATTTTATATGTTTTAATAGTTAAATAAATATTTAAATATTAAATAAGGAGATTTATATTTAAATCAAAGTATTTAAATATAGTTTAAAAGTTTAAATACTTAAATATTTAAAAATTCAAATGATGGACCAACCTCCTTGAGCACACCATGCAAAAGAGTTTGAAAATTTAAAAATTTAAATGTTGGGCCGACTTCATTGGGCACGCATGAAAAAACATATAAATATGAGCTCATAATTCACTTTTGAAAAAGTAATGTGAATTCAAATAATATCATTCGAGCAGAGAGTGTGAGTGGCGAGTAGAAGACGAAGTAGGAAAGGAGAGAAAATTTAGCGGCAGCGAAAGACAAAGTCAAGTATCATATCATGCCCCCCTTGGTTTCATCCACTAGGGTAGCCCAGTCAGTTGCCTAGCTCGTGTGGATCGCTGTTGTGCAGAAGGTGCATGTGTCAAAATCCCTTGATGCCTATTTTGCTATAGTTGTTTGGGGGAGTGCAAATACAAGGTTAAATACTATATCATGGCCCTTTGGTTTCATACATTGGGGTAGCCCGATCGGTTGACTAGCTTGCATGAAGCATTGCTATGTAGGAGGTTATAGGGTCGAATCTCTTCGACACCATTTTTCTAAAGAATTTGAATACAATGCTATAAGGTGTTAAATATTTCATACGTCCTTTTGGTTTTTATATATTGTAGTAGCGTAGCTAGTCACGAGCCCCTGTTAGGGTGTCACGCTTCTAAAGGTTAAGGGATCGAATTCCATCCGTGACTATGCAAGGTATTTATAAATTTTATTTTACTAAATTTGATAAAAGGGGAGATATAATGCATAATATTGTGATTTGATTTTTGCAAATAATAAAAAGGTAAGATATAAGGTGTAATATTGTGATTTGATTTTTAAAAATTATAAAAGGGAAAATATAAGGTGTAATGTTGTGATTTGATTTTTGCAAATTATAAAAGGGAAAATATAAGGTGTAATGTTGTGATTTGATTTTTGCAAATTATAAAAGGGTAGATATAAGGTGTAATGTTGTGATTTCATTTTTGCAAGGGAGATGTTGTTAGTATAAAGTTCTATTTTTGCAAATCATAAAAAGAGATATAAAGGAGATGTTGTTAGAATAAAGCTTTATATTGTAAGTTTTTAAAAGGGAGGTGTAAGGAGTTATTTTTAAAGTTTTATTGTGTATGTTTTGAAAGAAGTTAAAAGGGTTTAAAAGTGGTTTATTTGATATTTAAATCAATAAAGGAAAAAGAGAATTATTGTCTATATTTTAAAAGAACATGCAGGAGAAGGATCATCATTACTGAGGTAGATTTGTAGGGCACATATTTAGAACAATTCAAGGTTTCAAGTACACATATTCATCCAAGTATTCAATTAACAAGGACGGATAATTCAGTAATTTAAAGAAGAATAAGATGTACACGTGATAGTGGAATAAGAACAAGGTATTAGCATCTCTAAGTCAACACACAAGTAAGTTATCCAATGCTAGACTTGAGCTACCTTTAAAATGTATTAAATGTGAAATATGTGGAAGTGATAGACTTAATGAATGTGAAGAACATATTGGTCATTTGAAGCTTACTACATTAGTGCATATCATCCTTCATATGTTCTTGAAGATAAATGGGTATAATGTGTGTGTATTGTTTTTAATTGAAGAAGAAAAAAGAAAAATTATAGATTAGATTTGTATGACCGAATTTTGGAGTAGATGAGCAATATTTATGAGAAGACTTGAGCATAGGCTATGAGCAGGTTTGAAGCTAATTTGAGCATAGGCTATGATTAGGTTTTGGAGTAGATTTGAGCATGTTTTGTAAGTATGTTTTGGAGAAAATTTGCATGGGTTTTGTGAGTAGGTTTTTGAGTATATTTGAGCAGGTTTTGTGAGTAGTTTTTTTAGTATATTTGAGTAGGTTTTGTGAGCAGTATTAGGAGTAGATTTGAGCAAGTTTTTGAGCAAATTTGAGTAGGTTTTTGAGCAAATTTGAGTAGGTTTTATGAGTAGGTTTTGGAGCAGATTTAAGCAAGTTTTGTGAGCAAAACTAAGAAGGTTTTAGAGTGAACTTGAGAAAGGAGTTTTGTATCTCCTGTAGATTGGTATCCATGAACTTAAGCAAGGGGATTGGTTTCTCCTATTGATTGGTGTCTATGAACTTGAGCAAGGAGTTTGGTGTTTCTTGTGGATTGGTCTCCATGAACTTGATCAAGGGGATTGGTGTCTCTTGTGGATTGGTGTCCACAAACTAGAGCAAAGGTATTGGTGTCTCCTATGGATTGGTGTCCAAAAACTTGAGCAAGGGGATTAGTGTCTCCTATGTATTGGTGTCCATAAACTAGAGCAAGGGAATTGGTGTCTCCTATGGATTGGTGTCAACAAACTTATATAGAGAATTGGTGTCTCTTGTGGATTGGTGTCCACGAACTTGTATAGGGGATTGTTGTCTCCTGTGGATTGATGTCCATGAACTTTTAATAGGGGATTGGTGTCTCCTATGAGTTGGTGCCCATGAAATTTATTGAAGAAATTTATAAGCAATATTTTATCGTGGTTTTCTCCTGAGAGGGTGTTTCCATGTAAAATATTTTCTCTCATGTGTCTGGTTATTTGTGCATTGTTTCATTATTGCATTGATATTATTTGAAGTTATTTCTTTGGAAAGAAAATATAAAAGTTCTATCTTATACTGTTCACCCCCCCTATTAGTATAAGCTTACGTTCTTCAAGATCCTCCTCCTTTGCAACCAGATTTTGTATGACATTAGGATTGTATCCCTTTTTGGGTCTTAAGACCATAAGTGGGTCACAACATACACACTAGCCACTACACATTATCAAAATTTGAATACATGGTGTTCCTCTATATGCTCAATCAATTGCACCCAAAGAGTATAGCATGTCATCCAATAATGACAAAAAAATATTGAAGATTAAAGACATAATTTTAAAAAATAAAAATAAAACAATAAGTTACCTCTAGAAAGAAGCTATATGCAATTTACAACATCAATAGTTTGAAGTTGCTTATAAAATTTAGTAATGGGCCCATTATATAATGGGGCACTCTAGATGCTTAGTTTAAATGGGTGAGAAATACCATCCAACCTTTTTTTTGAAGGATCTAAGAAATATAAAAGGGATAATTCGTTAGTTCAAATTAAGGACTGCATAGATAAAAAAAACATTTGAGTAATAGCATTAGAAATGAGAAAAACAATCAATCTCACTAGCAAATGCCACTAACTAGTTTACTAAAGGGAAGTATGTGTAACAATTTTAAATAGGTAAGGAATTATGGCAACTACTCCAAGTTTGGATTCAAATTCTTCTTCACATTTCAACAATTTTCTATAGTAATCTTACATATTTACCTACTAAGAAAACACTCTAATAAATTCATGCCTTAGTGCTATTAGGAGATAATTTACCAGAATAAAAAACTTCAATGGCAAGAAACATCATGTCATGATTGTAAGTAGGCATCATTACTTTATGCATCTAATGTAGATCCTCCTCCTTTGAAACTAAATTTTGTATGACAATAGGATTTTATCCCTTGTTGGGCCTTGAGACCATAAGTGGGGAACAACATACACACTAGAGACTACACATTCTCCAAATTTAAATACATGGTATTCCTCTGTGCTTAATTAGTTGCACCTAAAGAGTAAAGCATACCATCCATAATAACAATAAAATACTAAATATGAAATACATGAGTTTAATAATAATAATAATAAGTTACCTCTAGAAAGAAGCTATATGCAATTTACAACATCAATAGTATGAAGTTGCTTATCAAATTTAGTAATGGACCCATTGTGTAATAAGACACTCTAGATGCTTGGTGTAGATGGGTGAAAAATACCAGACAACCTTTTTTATGAAGTATCTATGAAATATCAAAAAGAGAATTTGTTAGTTCAAATTAAGTTGTGTACAACTGAAAAAATATTTGAGTAATAACATTAGAAGCTTACAATAATTATTTTAACAAAATATTAGATAAAATAAAATAGAAAGAAAGAAAAACAAACAAGCATGTACAATATTAAACAATAATAGTAGAATGGAAAACCTTTAACCAATCAACTAAATAGATGAAAGTATACAATTTGAACTTAAAAGGTAAATCAAAGGGAAGAAGATAGATGGCCCTCACTATAGAAAATGATTGAACATTATAAAGAGAAAAGTATTTGACTAGTATTTCCTAACATGTGTAATGCTTACAATGTGCAAGAACCTAGTAAATTCAAATGTTCAAAAAAATGTCCATAGTTCTTTTTAAAAAACAAAAATGAGGAAGAAAAAACTATATAAATAGAACAATAACAAATTGCAATAGCAACTAGAAAGACAGAACGAATATTCAAATATTAATAGTAGGTACAAGGATTTTCTATGAAATATCCACACTAGCAATGTGTACAAAATTAGTTTCCTGGTCCTAAAGGACAACAAATAAAATGTGTAAATATACAATGTAAATCAACCTTGTAAGATATAGAGGGGAAATAAATATAAATGTACACATTTATGTGAATTTAAAAATAAAAATAAAAACAAGCATAAACATAAAAAACACAAGGAAAACATAAAGTCAAAAATTAGCAGTCATTAGAGTCGAATACCAAGAACTTTATATGCATCTTTATTAGAAAAAATAATGCATATTCAATTTTCTATTTTGTTCAAAATGACCAAAATAGAATTTCCTCGATCCTTTCTTCTAAGGGCTCTATTAACTTTGAAAGTTTGATAGGATGCTTAGAAGAGATGCTCTTGAAATATAAATGATACAATAAATTACAAATTTTAAATATGCACAAAGGCACACTAAAAGCAAAAATTGACTAATAATATGTTTTTAAAAAAGAGCATGTATTTTAATCTCATTAAAAAAATCCAGTATCTAGTTCACCAAATGAAAAGGTGTGTATACAATTTTAAATAGGTGGGGAATTGCAAAAACTATTCCAAGTGTGGGTTCAAATTCTTCTTTATA
Organism: Wollemia nobilis; assembly: GCA_028583015.1. Taxonomy (NCBI): domain Eukaryota; kingdom Viridiplantae; phylum Streptophyta; class Pinopsida; order Araucariales; family Araucariaceae; genus Wollemia; species Wollemia nobilis. The sequence continues at coordinate 17,266 of JAQPPZ010003905.1, forward strand.
TTTCAACCATTTGTTATAGTAAGACTACATTTCCATATAACAAAAAGAGATTTACGAAAATCATGCTCTAGTGCCAGTAGGAGATTATTTACTAGAATTGGGAACTTCTATGACAAGAAGCATCATCTCATAATTGTTATTAGACATTTTTTCATCATTATGATACAAATTACTCTTAACTAAGGCTGACATAAGACAATATTCAAAGGAACATTCATGTAAAAAAAACATATTATCAAAAATTTAGAAGGCCATAGATAGAAACTCAAGTGAAACTAGCTCTTAGTTGAGCCTCCCATACAAAAACAATCAATCATATCTGGAGTTACAATCTCACTTCCTTGGGCTTCTCAAATTAGGGAAGCTCTTCTTTCTATCATTTCTTTGGATGGCTCCAGTTCTGAAGGTACCTAGTTTCTTCTTGTTTTTTTTTTCTGTTTCTCTTTGGTTCATTCAGTTTTTTAGTTCCCTAGCTCATTCTATTCTTTATTTTGTTTCCTCTGTTGATTCTTGCATTAATAGTCTTCTAGTCTAGATAGGTCATTTTTTTGTTCATTTTTTTTTCTTTTGTCTTCTTTGTTTTTTTGTTTAGTTTTTTAAGGTGGGTGGGTTCTTTTGTTTTGTTTTGTTTTTGTGTTCTTTGTGTTGTTTTTTTTTGTTCTTGTGTTTTTGTTTTTGTTTTTGTTTTTTTATGTTTATTGTTATTGTTCTTGTGTTTTTTTTGTTCTTGTTCTTGGGTTTCTCTTTGTTTGTGTTATTTCATTTTTTTATGTGTGAGTGTTTTCTATGTTTTTTGTTTTTGTTTATTGTCCGTTGTTGGTTGTTTTTATTTTTATTTTATTTATTTTATTTTTTAGGTTTTGGTTGTGTTTATTTTTCATGTTTTTTTGGGTTATGTCTTTGTAGTGTTCTGTTGTTTTTGTCTTGTTTGTGTTTTGTTATGTGGTTCTTGTGTTTTTATATGTGGTTTGTGTTGTGGTTTCTTTTATCTTATTGTGCGTGTTTGGTTGTGATTTTGGTTTTGACACACTCAAGGAGTTTGTTTTTTATTTTATTTTATTATTTTTGTTGTTATATTCTTTTTTTAATTTGGTTTTGTGTGTTTGTTTGCTCCTTGAGTATGTCAAAGGTGGTAGGCCAGGTCCGAGTCCTGGGCGTTTTTGGTGGAATGGATACCCCTACCTCCTTGGGTCTTACCCGAAAGTGGCATCCATTTTTGGGATGTTTTCCACAAATAATAAAAAAAAAAACAATCTCACTTCCTAAAGTAGCACTAATAACAGCATAAAAAATTAACCAGTTGTTATGCAACTCCTTAAAAATACAATCACTATCATGACTTCACAATGCTTTCATAAGACATATGGACGGGATACATAGACCTCAACCCATTTTATTGTTATCCAATTTTACATTCTAGAAGTCACACTTAAATGGTAGCTTTCACTATGCTTTCTACACTCAAAATGTTTTAGTTTTTCTCTAAAAGCTACTTGTAATGTTATTTCATCGTAAAGGTAACAATATTTTATTAGATCACCTCACATTAGTGTGTCATGATAGTGCGAATATTTTATTTATTTATTTTTAAACTAATAATTTTACCACCAAACCAACATTTGTGAATAACTTAAAATTTTTATAGGAGGTTGACTCAGATACCCTTGTAAAATTTACAAAAACCACATAAGCGAAGATAATAATCTATAGATTTATCCAATAATAAAAAATAGAATTCTCTAATAATTAAATAATAATATGCACAAATTTTCTTATTAATATCAATTATTTATCCTACCTCAATCATCTAAGTGAATATCATCAACCTTATAGGATATGCATAGCAAGAAAACTTACCCACGAGCATAGGAATAGTTGTAACCTTGTATTGTATGTCTACCTACAATATCAATGGATTATCCAAACATCTATATAAGTAGTTGCTTATTCCAAACCAAAAGAGTAAAGGATAACACTAAACCTTACTTCCAAATATATATTGAAATTACTAACATCATAATAACAAATCACAAACTATATATTGCCTAAAAATAAATAACATAGATTCACATAACTAATTTCAAAATAAAAAATAGATTCTAAAAACCCCTTGTATTTACCTTAAGTGGAGAAATTTTTCTTCATAATGTCCAATTGTTGAGCCAAGGGAATAAAAGCTTCAAAAAAACATCAACTTTTTGAAAGTATTTGTCCTTCCATATTTTTTTTAGTAATTTTGGCCTACTTAGGAGGGTGTTGATCATTTTATTAGGTAGCTACTTTGGAAGGGTTCTACCATTCTACCTTGGAATATCTAGAAGAAAATAAAAAACCAGATTTTCAATCAAGGAAGGAAGGACATTCACTATATATGGCAAAAGGCCATTGTCAACTTAGTTGAATTAGTCCAATAACTCCTTAATCACCCCTAGAACTCCCACCAAATATGGGATCAAGTGATGCAAATATTGAATATTAACTCTTTCAAGGGCAACCAACTTAAAGGGAATGTGAGTAATCGAAAGATAGATAGAACAAGGAATTGGAAACGTTATCCCAAGGATTTTGGAAAATTCAATATTGATGGAGCCTCGAGGGGGAATCCTAGAAAATCTAGAATAGGAGGAATTAGTCGACTTTTAGATGGTTCTCTAGTTTTCACTTTTGCTGAGAATTTGGGTATCCTTTCCAATAACCTTGTTGAGGGGTATGGTATCCATAAAGGATTTTGATAGGCTTCTAAGGTCGTATGGAAAAGGTGATGGTTGAATATGACTCTCAAATCATGATTAGTTTATTGAAGACTCCTAAGAATCAAAAGGTTGATTGGATAATAAAAATAATTGTTGAGAAGATTAAATTAATCTAGATGGGCTTTTTGAAATTTGAATACAATCATGTGGTAAGAACAGAACAAGAGTGTTGATGCTTTAGCTAATTTGGCATTGGACAAATGTGATCTTACTTACTACAACCACCCTCTCAGATAGTGGGATTCATAAATAAGGAAAGCTCTTATTTCTATCCTTTCTCTAGATGGCTCTAGTACTAGAGGTACCTAGTTTCTTTTTACTTTGTTTTTGCTTCTCTTTGGTTCAACCAGGGTATATTAGTTCCCTTGTTTAGACTGATCATTCTTATGTTTCCTCTATTGAATCTTGCCTAAAAAGCCTATTGGATTGGAAAGGCCAAAGTTGTATTCTATTTTTTCTTTCTCTTTTGTTTTGTTTTATGTGTGTGTTGTTTTGTATTGTTTTTGTTCTATTTTATTTTGGTATTTTTTTGTGGTTTTTTGTGTTGTTTTTGGTATTTTTTATTTTTTGGTATTTTTTTTGTGTTTTGTGTTTTTGTGTTATTTTGTTGTTTTTTTTGTTTGTTATGTTGTCTTTTGTTGATTTTGTGTTTTTTATTGTTTTTTTTTTTTTTATGTTTATTTGTTAGTGTTTTTGTTATTTTAGGCATGTTCTTTGAGCATGCCAAAGGGGGTAGACCAACTGTGAATATTGGATGATTTTTGTGGAATTGATAACCCTAGCTCCTTGGGACTTACCCAAAAGTGGTATCCCAATTGGGGTGTTTTCCACCAAAACAAAAAACTAATCCATTTGATGCATACTACATGCTTATCTTTCATAGTCTTATTTTACCTTTCATATAAGCTACAAACTATCAAAAAACAATTAAATTTGACAAGAGAAGGATAAAATAGTTTTTTGATGAGACAACTATGTTTAAAGGGTATAGCACCTATAACAATAATACTAATATACCATTGAAAAGGTGGTGTTATGACAATGTTATGGTGGTGTCAAATGTATTTTTTCTTTTGCATCACATTGACACATAGTGACCTTAGAGTTGGCTTAATGGTGGTTTATAGTACCATTCTAATGTCAAATTAATATGGTGGGTCTGCTATGATAGTGGAAACCGTCTTGATTTCATGATCATAAAATTGTATAATTAGTTCCTAACATTGTTGTACGTGTCCCACAAAGTATGTGAATGCTTTGAGATCTTGGTACTGCACTTATATGGATCTTAGAATATCCATAAGCATATCCCTATTCTTGGGATACTATTGAATAAGCTCATAAAATGACAACTTCGTTGGAGTTATCTGTAGATTTTGAATCAACCTACTCCTGATTGTCACCACCGGTCTAGTTGGCGGGCCTAAAATATTTTGGGTTGGCCTCTGAAGAGGTGCAGCTTGGACCCTAATAGGCAATGGAGGTTGATTTGGTCTTTCATACCTCATATGTATTGTGATGATGTTGACCATTATGACAAACCCGTGGGTTGGTGGTTCAATGCGTACTTGATTGAATTGGCCAACATTGTTTCTTGGCACCTCATGGTTGGGTAGAGGATTTTTGTAAATCCCCATATTCTTTTTTTTTGGTAATTATTATAATATATTAACAGTGGGTTTTTATAGAGGATCCCAAAACCTTATGTACAAAATTAGCCAACTTTCTAATGATGCATCATACCTCTTGGTTGTAACAATAAACCTAAATGAAAATAAAACCATCCTAATGCTGCAGACTTGAAAACAACAAAAAGGGCTTTTAGGCCTGGAGACCAACAACAAAAAGAAAATAGGACAGACCCGAGAGAAACCCAAAGAGAGGCCGAGAACAAAGAGACAGACACCACAGGATGGGGGAGGATAAACCTGACCGTGAGCCACCTCCCACAGTCGACCCAGATCCAATGCCGCAAGCCACGGTCACAAAAGAAAGGTGCCACGCAGATCCCGAACTTGCCTCTCCTTTGTCTAAAAAAGCTACGCGGTCTCGCCACCCTTTTAGTCGTAACATCACCAGTCTTGCATGCACAGGGCGGATTGAGAGGAGCGTGCCAAATCCAAGGCAAGGATATGACAAGAACCAAGCCCAAACAATCCCGTGAACAACCAATAAACCACACACACGTGGGCATCATTGGAAAGGGGTACTTTGAAAAGCCAACCGCGAACCAATGCCAGGATCGGACAAACCAGATAATCCGCCTTGGTGGAGAAACAAGAGTAGAGAGTCTACAGGGCGCCAACTCTGGAGAGTCCTGGATACTTGAAAAACAAAATGCTTTGGGAACAGGGGTGCGCATCACAAGACACTTGCGCCCACACTCGCCCAATGGAGTAGACAAAAATGCCATGCCACCCCAAAACACGTCGGAATGGGCCTTCCAAAAACTATGCAAGGAAAACATCAGGAAGGGATGTCTGCCCTGGCCAACCTTTCCACCTCGGAAGGGAAGCGAGACCGCCACACAACCGGGCACGTGGTCGCGAGCCCTTTATTGGCCATGAGGTCAGCCACGCGATTTCCTTCTCTCAAAATATGATTTGCTTTCCATCTACCGCGATAGGAGAGAAGAGATCTAGCCTCGAGGATGATGTTGTAGACTTTCCAAGATGGATTTTTGGTGCCAAGAAGGTAATTCATGATGTTGAGCGAGTCACCCTCAATGATAAGAGGTCGGGGATCCTCAGAGAGAATCTGAATACCATTCAGAGCGCCTCGGGCTTCAGCATAGTGATTCGTCTGGGAGCCCAAATCTTCACAATAGGCCATCACAATATTCCCGTCATGATCACGGACAACCCCACCAGCGCCAGTGGGCCCAGGATTCCCCTTAGCCGCTCCATCAAAGTTTAATTTAATCCACCCCACGGGGGGTTTGGTCCACACAACATTCCTTCGACAGGGCCCTTTAACAACCTCCAAAAATGGCCAGAGATTCATCATTTTGAGAATAGCTTCTTCGCTCGAAAGATGGGGACGGGGACTGGGAACAACAATAGAATTCTCAATGGCGTAAGATAACGCCCTTTGAGCAATAGAAGGGGGCCCTCTAGGAGCTCTGCCAAAGATTCTGGCATTCCTCTCTAACCAAATTTGCCAAATTAAATGGTGGAAGGAGGCCTCGAGGAGGAAGCGGAGCTTGGGATTCTTGAAAGGATTAGGCCATTGGTGAAAAGCATCTCTAAGGGATCGGGGAGAGCACCAAAGGATCTGGAAGGAGGATAGGACAATGCTCAGAATAGAGTGGGAAAATGGGCAATGCAAGAATAAATGATCCCTCGTCTCACAATCTGCTAAACACAAGTAACACCTATTGGGGAAGGCAAAACCTCTCTTGTGAAGGTTGTCAATAGTTAAGGCTTTATTGTGGAAAGCAATCCATGTGAAGAAGTTGATTTTAGGAACAACTCCTTTCCTCCAAACAGTATTCCACCTGTAGTCCAGAGCAGTCTTGGTGGTGAGGAGCTCATAAGCTGATTTAACAGAGAAACGCCCATCCTCCGTACCACTCCAGATGATCCTATCATTTCTCCTGGCAGAAGGAATTAAAACCGACTGAAGGATATTATCGAGGAAGGTAACCTCATTATTAAACCCCTCCACAACAGGAAGCTTCCACCGAGGGAAACGGGTGCTCCGATCTATGAAACCCGCCACCCTAAGCTGGGCGTTAGGGTCGGTCAAGCTTCTCAGCCCAGCGAGGTCCGCCCTCGACCCAAGGGCTTCTTCAGTCGCCCACCTGTCCTTCCAAAAGGAAATGCAGTTGCCATCACCCAAAATCCAACGGGCTCCCAGACTGATCAAATGTCGGGTTTGGAGCACAGATTTCCAAAATATCGATGCCACGGAGGATGTTTCAGCATCCAAGAAGGGAGTGGGGCCAAGATACTTCATTTTAACCAGTGTAACCCACTCCACCGGGTCGTTAGACATAATCCTCCAAGCGTGCTTCACGATCAGAGCCAAATTCATAAGTCTTGATCTTCTCAACCCCAGGCCGCCTTGATCAATCCTCGAACACACCTTGTCCCAGGCTACAAGGGGAAGTCTAGACTTCTCTTCATTACCAGACCAAAGAAAGGTCCTCTGAATCTTCTCAATCTTGGAGTGAACTGCACTCGAAAGCATGAACACCGACATGAAGTAGGTCGGGATCCCCTGAAGACAGGCTTTGGTAAGGGTGGCTTTCCCAGCTTGCGATAGGAGTTTGCCCTTCCAAGTGCCGAGTTTCCTGTGAAGGCGCTCAAGAATCGAGTTCCACATGTCCCCACTGGCCCGCCCGCTATAAGATAGAGGCAACCCCAGATAGGACGTAGGCAGGGAATCAATAGTGCATTCAAGAATTCTAGCAATCCAAATTTGTCTGCGTAGAGGAGTGTTAATAAAGTAAATTTTGCTCTTGATGTAATTGACCTTTTGCCCTGCAGCTTGCTCATAACGGAACAGGATCCTCTTGAGCGACTTGGCTTGAGCAACGGATGCCCCAGTGGAGATGAGGGTGTCATCCACAAATTGTTGATGAGTGACAGGATTAATTCTAGAAGTCGACAAGATGCCAAAAATCTTGTTCTGTCGAAGAGCCTCTTTCATGGACCAACTCAGAACCTCCGCTAGAAGAATGAACAGGATGGGAGAAAGAGGATCGCCCTGTCTGAGGCCTCTGGAGCTTTGGAAATACCCAGCTGGGGACCCATTGACCAAGACAAAAAAAAAGGGAGTGGATATACAGCTGTAGACAAGGTCAATCCAATGGGGATGAAAGCCGAACTTGAGGAGGACTGCACACAAAAAATTTTGGTCGACACGGTCGAAGGCTTTGTTCATGTCGAGCTTAAGAAAAAGAGCAGCATTCTTAGAGCGGTAAGCGGAATGAAGGGTCTCATGAACAGTGATAACACCATCAAGAATGTTTCTGCCTTTGACAGTGCTTCCTTGACAAGGATCAATCGAGAGGGGGAGGACTGTTTTGAGTCTATTGGCTATAGACTTGGTAAGGATCTTGTAAAAAACATTGCACGAGGCTAATGGGCCGATAGTCAGAGAAACTTTTGCAGGAAGGAGACTTAGGAATGAGGGCAAGAAAGGTGGAATTGAGTTTCGGGTGGATAGATCTGGACGCTTGGATAACCCGAATAGCATCACACACATCCGGGCCCACGACCTCCCACATGACTTGGAAGAATCGGGGGGAAACCATCGGGCCCAGGGGCCTTATCTGGTTGCATGGAGAACAATGCTTCCTTAATCTCAGACGAGGAAAAAGGTTCCAGAAGTTTCATGCTTACCTCATGGGGAACTTTAGTCGAAAAATTGGCGAGCATAGATTTTTGGACCTGGAGGTTGCTATCCGGAGGAGTGCCAAGCAAATCCTGAAAGAAATTAACCGCTTCGCTCCTGATTTCCTCAATCTCCCTGGTAATGTGCCCATCCTTACAAGTCACTTCTCTGATCTTGTTGGCCCCCCTGTGCCTCATAGTAGACGCGTGAAAAAATCTCGTGTTGGAGTCTCCATTCTTCAACCATAGGTCACGAGATTTTTGGCGCCAGAACGTTTCCTCCCTAGCGAGAATAGAATGAAAGTCCACCAAAAGGCTCCGCTCTTCCTCCCTGAGACCCTCAGTGTAACCTTCGATAGCCATCCTTTCCTCCACAACCTTCAGGTTCTCAGCGATGGATTTTTTGGACTCAAAAATGTTGTCGAACACCTCTTTGTTCCAAATCTTCAGTTTTTCTTTGACCATTTTGAGCTTTAAAGCCACCCTCTTAGGAGCGCTTCCTTCCACCTTCGATTGCCACCACGCTGAAACCAATCCTTTGAAGTCTTTGTGGGAAATCCACATGGATTCGAATCTGAAAGGGGTCATAAAAATAGGCCCATCGTTCGCCTCCAAGAAAATAGGGTTATGGTCAGACCCAATCCTTGGAAGAGCCGAAAGGATAGCCCCGCCAAGGATGGGAATGGCTTCTGGGGAAATGAAGAATCTGTCAAGTTTGACTTGAATCAAACCGCCCCCAATCCTTCTGTTACTCCATGTGAAGGAAGCCCCTTTGAGTTCGATGTCAAGCAGGCCATTAGCAGAGACAAAATCTCTGAAATCTTCCAAGCTGTGGCTGGAGTGGTCAGACCCTCCTTTTTTCTCTGAGGGATGAAGGGGACAATTGAAGTCACCCCCTAAAACCCAAGGAAAGTTGCTAAAATTCTCCCTCATCAGAGAGATAGCTTTCCACATTTCTGCTCTCTCTGTGGCAGAATTTGAAGCATAAACGTTGGACAGAATCCAAGAAAAATTGGATGTTTTGGACTGGAACAGTACATTGATGATTCTGTTGGAAGTTGACAGCGAGCTGCCCTCAAACCTCGAAGGGTCCCACAGAACCATGAGTCCTCCCGTTGTTCCCACTACAGGGCTGGACAGACAATTTGCCTTGGCCCAAATGGCCTTCGCCACTTTGTCAGAGGAGATAGCATCAAGCTTGGTCTCTTGCAAAATAAGGATAGAAGGGTTAATCCTCCTACGGAGATCAGCCACTAACCTTCGCTTGGTTGCACCGTTCAGTCCTCTCACATTCCATGAGAGGACTTTCATCTGGACAGTTTGAAGTTTTTCTTGCCTCCCCTTCCTTGTTGAGGGGGAGGTTTTGATGCATGTGCTTCGTCCGACTGTGTGTCACAGTCATCCAGAACCAGCAAACGTTGGGTTCCATTTGCAACGTCAGTTGCAGTCTCTTTGTCTCGCCTTTCCTTGTTAGGAGGATGGCCCTGCTTCCTCTCACTACCAAAATCCACACTTTGCTTTCGGCTCCTTGTATTTCGGGGGCTAATGTGACCGGACTGTTCACCCCTCCTTCCTAAGAGGTAATCTTCTAGCAGCGTCTGCGACTGACTAAAATCGGGAAGACCCGTATCTTGGAGCAGAGGAACAACCTGAGGCAAAACTTGGGAAGGGGTCCGTTCCATCTCTTCCTGCGATTCACTTTCCAAGTGGGAGTCTGCTCCTTGTCGGTTGTCAGCCTCAAGATGCTCGGGGTCCGATTGGAGAGAGGGATTCTCTTCAGGCTGCGAGAGTCCGCCATAGTCTCTAGAGGGGCCTGGGGATCCATGGCCCTTCGCGTCTGGAATATTTGGTTGCTTTGCCTGGTCTTCCTTGTGCTCCAGGGGGTTGTCATTTTCACGTTTCTATTTTCCCAATTTTTGAAGAGGACACTGGGACTGGAGGTGCCCTTGGGACCGACACTGGGTGTAGAAAGCTGGTCTATTTTCATAGACAATAGCTTGTTTATGAAGAAAGGTACCTCCAGACCGAAGAGTGATGGAAGTTGGGAGTTCTGCCTCCAAATCTGCCAGAACGCAAAATCGGGCCTGGACGAACCTTGTTCGAGCTCGGGTGGGAGGGTCAATGGTGACCAACTCCCCAATGGAACGTGCAATACCTCTTATGACATTTTCATGCCAGCCAAAGAGGGGAAGATTCGGGAGCCTAACCCATACTGGGGCAATGTTGATGTTCTGGGTCTCAGGACTGAAATCCATGTCCCACTTCCTGAGAAATAAACTTTTGGCCCAGAAACCATGGCCCGCCAGCCAAAATTTTACAGTAATCCTCCTTATTGTTCAATCTAATGGCAAAAAAACCCCGGGATAGGGCCGCCAACTCCAAATGGCCAGAAGTCCTCCATTTGCTTGCTGCCCATTTTTGGATAGTTTCCATGTCGGGACGGCCTCCAATGAATTTACCTATTAGGGTAAATTTCTCAAACTCCATGAAGCTTGAAAGAACTTCCGTCGGGATGTCCAGCTCATCCCCAACCGAAAACAATTCTTTGGTAAAAAACCCGTTTAGGGTTTCTGAGGCCGTTGCCTGGGCATAAGACTTTTGAGCCCCACCACCCCCTTTGTCTGGTGGGTCTTTACCTCGACCAATACCGTTGCCAGCCCGGTCATCTTCAATGGGCCCGGGCATTTTCGCTCCACCGAAATCTTGATGCCCTCCGATTGATCCGCTGCGTCCAAGGACCGAACCACCGCCGCTCCCGATCTCCCCTGTAGACTTCCCGCCCATCGACATCCTCCTCCCTTCCATAACTCCCCTGTCTATTTCCTTGCCTATAACTAAATAACTAACTATCGATTCGTAAATCCCTATATTCTAATTGTCAGGCGCTTGTGGGTTATCCACAAGAAGTGTACCTCTTTCGATCATATTTTACACTAAATGTTTGAAATACCAACATACCTCTAGGTTTTGACCTTTTGTTCGATGAAATATGCAATATTGATCATCCTTATATACCTTAGGCTTGGCTTGATTAGGGTCCACTAATTTTATTTCTGGTAAGTTTATTGCCTTTGCCTTGCACAATTAATGGAAAATCGATGTCAACAATTCTGATAATGGAGTGAATATGTGAGGAGGACATATTTCTTTGTCCTTACCATTCTAATTATTGTTGCACTACTCATATTACACAAGAGGAGGTTGGGCTTGATAATTTCATTGCTGCTACCCCTTATCCCCTTTCTAAAGTTTTAGAACCACCTGATTAATGTGGGTCAGATTGGCCTGTTGTTTCTCAATACTCTTCTTGTTCCATTTCTTCTTGATTATTAGTTTCAAGTTACCCTCTTGTAACTTGATATCCTTTATCATTTGATTGCACCAAAGCCTCATCAAAGGTTTGATATTGTTGCAACTATAATAATAATGAAATGTGCTTTGCACAAATTTTTGTAAACATTCAGGTTAATTCAGAAGCAAGGGTGGAGAATGGAAACTTCACCATCATATTTCTCCATCATTTCACATAATCCATAATTGGCTCATCATCATGTTGCATTAAAGCAGCCAGATCAGATAAGTTCACCTTTTTCTTGATATCGAAGGAGAAGCATTCAAGAAATGCATCGACAAGTTGCTTGAAGTTGGTGATGTTGTACCTTTTGAGTTGATTAAATCACTCCTAGTTTGTGCCTGAGAGGATTGTAATGAAGGTTCGCAAGATAAAATCATAATTGCTCTCTATTTGAAATCACATATCTAGAAAACTCATAACGTACTCCTGAGCATCCTCCTCTCCTTTAAAATTTTCCAACCTAGGCATCTCAAAATGCTTAGGATAGGTCGGAATAGGCACTAATGGGCATAAAGGTTCATTATGAATCTTGTTTAAGGTTGGTTTTTGATAAGCCATTCCTTACTTCTTGATAGCTTTAACCTTTTTTGCCAAGGCCTTATAGGCCTACAAATATAGGAACTCCTCTTCTCAGGATTGCCTTTGAGGCATATTTGGAGGCAGATTCCTCTTTGATCGAGGTGGAGGACTAGGCTCATCATCCACTTTGACTTGGGAGATCTCGAGATATTCTTGATGTAGTTCATATCCCAATTCTTCTTCATACTACATATGCCCATGACGTTCGGATGTGGGATACCAATTTTTGTGTTGGGTTGTATGGCAAGTATAGGTGTTTATACGCTCAAGGTGCAACTCGGGCTATGAAGTAGCTCTTCTATCAATGCTCTCCCTGTACTCACTATAGGGAGGTAAATAGCACTAGAAAATCGATCCTCCCTCTCAGCACACTCCTTTTGATCAAGGATGCATTGCTCACACATGCGTTGTTCATATAATCATTGTCTTATGAACCTTTACATCTGAGTATCCTCATTTTTTAGGCATTTCCACTTTACATGAACATCTTCCAACTGATCTTGGAGGATCTGACCTCTTTGCTTTGACACTAGCTTGTGAGATCTATCTATGTGATCAGCCTATGAAGCCTTTGGTGTGTGCACTCTATTCGAGCGGCTTTGTGGGTGTGTCCCCCAATAGACTAATTTGCTATGCTCTTGCTTTTTTCTATGAAGATGGTATTTACATTTAGCTATCGCCTATACTTTGTGCTTGCATGGGATGTAGGGGCATGCATATCACTAGAATACTTGGAGCATTCTCTAGGTTCTTTGATGGTCCTAATTGTACTTTCACTATGTACACTCACAGAATGAGAAGGCATAGGCGAAGGTTTATAACCTAGATGTCCTAAGACTCTATCCAGACCATCTAATTGTCTACTACACCATGGCTCATGAGGTGGCATACCATTCGCTCCCACTTTAGATATGTCTATGGTGATCCTACAAGGTTCACTTCTATTGGGAGTTCGCATGGGCCTACGCTTGGAAGTGGCCCTATTTGTTTACCCCTAAATGGGTAGATCCTGAGCCTATCTATACTCAGATGATGGGGCCCTTGACCCTCCCTTAGCTACAAGTCGAAGGGGTACCAATCTAGATCCCTCTATGACATACTCTTCATTAGATCTCGTGGATGCACGTAGAGTGCAATCATGGTAAATGTTACCATGTTTGGGACCCCCATGATAGGAAATCCCATGCTCTAATATGTGTCTCTAGGAGTGTCTAGTGGCTCCTCTAACTGAGGTATTCTCAATAGGATCCCCACGCATAGAATTATCCCCTCTAATACTAACCAAATGATGTTTAGTAGTATTCTATGGTTGAGGGTTCTAAACATCTTATTGTGCATTGGGTGGAGCTTCGACCTTGACCTTGGGTCTATGACCAGATTGGCCTCTCCATGTTCGAACCATGATATTATATTATCTCATATGTAAATTTTAAGGAAAACAAAGTAAACAATGATGATTATCTCTTTTAAATTTTTTTTTGTGAGCCCTAAATTGTGTTGATGTATTTTAATATTTGTTGTATCAAAAATTAACTCTCATCGTGTTTTCAATAAGTTGATGATATACTCAATTCTTTAATGGTTTTCACTTGTATATTCGCAGCTCAATAACCTAGAAATGAACTCCAAGCCATGTAATCCCACCTATAATGTGTGGTAATGAAGTCCACACATGGTTAGAGAGCATAGGTCCTCTTGGTCCTCACCCTATTCACCCATAGTCAGTGATATACCTCTTCGAAGAGAGATACATGCAAATTTTCCATGGGCTATGATGACATCTTGGATATGATATTGGTCTAGTGAAAAAATGATCGAGGGAGTTGGGCCAACGGAAGGAAATCATTGCCACCATCATTGAACCCTACTAGTGGTTGGATGTGACTTCTAACTCACTAGCATTTACAATGCATCGTGGTGTATGTGGTTCTTTTTACTTTGCATGAAAATAAAATGCATAAAACAACATTCACATGATTTTCCCTACATGCTTTTCAAAAGAATGTTTGATTTTAAGAGAATGCACGACTATGCTAGATGATTTTTCAGATAATGCAATTATCTATGAAGAAAATGACCATTGATTGGGCCTCATACATGTAAATTTGAAACATAGAATGCGCTAGACTGCTAGATACTAAGGCAGACTGCAATAAGATATCTGTTATTCCTAGCAGTGGCTAGTAGAAAACTAAAAATGAACTAGGATTTTCCCATTTCTACCTTTCATTAATTTTTCTAATTAACCTAACATTTTTTGCATTCTGGAAAATAAAAATACAAACATACAGAAAACATACTAGACAATGAAGCCTACCTTAGATCCAAGTCTGATGAAGTTCTGGATGCTTGTTGTATGCTTTGTTCTTTACTGACCACATATTTTAGGTGCGGTTGCAACTGTTGCTCATAGCTCTGTGGCTCGACGACAACTGTTAACCATGTCTATCAGCCATGGCTAAGGCCTATCATCACAAAACATAATAAGTCAGTATTCTATGGCATAAAATGTGGGGTTTCCATCATGATCACCTTCTGTAGCAATCTAGGATGCATACACCTAAACTAATAATAACTGAAAGATCACATAAAGCATAAAATAATAAATAAATTTACAAATAACCACAAATAAAGGCTCCTTTTATTAAATTTTCAATGAAACTCGATTACAAATCCATCCCTCATAGGGATACCCAATGTGATACAATTATTATAATCATAGAAAATCCCCATGCAAGGGTAGGTGTAATCTATAGGCTTCCTAGATTGACACAAACTACTCCAAGGCAAATGTGGTCTTCTTCTCCATGATTAGAGGTATTTTTTGCTTTGAATGGCAAGACCCTATTAACCCTACATTCAATAAACAACAAGAAACAATTAAAATCAAATGAGGCCTCTCTTAATGAGGCTTTTAGAGGAATCTTGCATATAACATGTCATGAAAGCTTGAAATCAAGAAAATGCATAAGGTACGATAATATACACTAAATATGATAATTGGCCATCAAGAAATATAAAGAAAACATAAATAAATCCATCTAATCTCCTATTTAAACAATTGGAAGCATGAGTTTTAATAGCCACAACTAATCTATCTACCAAATGACGAGAAATGAAGGAAACAAGTCTTAAATTCCTATTTCTACCGCATAATTGTCTCTAATGAAACCAATCTAGATCAAATGCATATAAGCTACTACAAATAAAAGGTAAACTATTGCTAAAACCAAGGGAAAAAGGAAATTAAACCTAACCATAGGTCTGCGGTGTAGCTTGCACTATTAGCCACGATTGAGCAAAAAAATGTAGTTGCTCTCAAATGTCGATCTTAGATCTCCAATTCCCCTTGATGAATTGATGATCAAGGATCTCCACGATGTCCTCTAATAGATTTTGTGGTTGAATTGCTCATATTGGTGATGGAATGGGCTCAATTGAGTTTCTTGATTCCTCCTAGCCCTCCATAGCCTTCTTGGTTCCAAGTGCCATGTTATCTCCAATTAGGTAGCAAAAGTTTTCCTCTCAACGGATACAAGTGAGTATGCAATTTGACAGGGATTCATTGCTCTTCAACTTGATATTCTTCCAAAATTATTCCTAATTTGGAAGGGGGTTTTATAGCACATGGGAAGGCCTTGTCTTAGCTTCATGGAGAAGCCAAGATCAAGAAACTGTAGCTAGAGTAGTTGGAGGGAAATTTCTAGAGGCTTATGAACCTAAACTCATTTGAAACTCGAACAACTTGGCCATTGTAACCAATTTTGGGTCGGTTGAGATAAAACTAATTTTGAAGGCTAACCATAGCTCTAAGGCATGATCAGACATGTTAACCATGGGTGTCAGCCACGACCAACAATAACTAGGCCAAAATGCCTAAATTGAGTGTTTAGAACCACTGCTTCATCTTGGAATCTATCCAAGATATTTGATATGGTCTTCTAGCATGTCCCATATGAGTAGTCACCTTGACATGACATGTTTTAGGTGTCTACAATAGGAATATATGTGCCTTGGAATTTACTCTACCCATGACTCTTCATCTACCTTATCCTATGACTCATGTACATGTGGACTACATGCACATTTACATCATTGCACATTCTAAACCTTGTGCATTTATTACATTGCATGAAGTAACTCTTCTACTCTAGTTATGTACCCAAGGTGGTACATTAGCATGTACCCAATAATGTAATATACTCTAACACTTTCGCCCGTGATGCTAACAAAGGAAATAGGTTGGTCGCGCTTCATTTTGTAGCTTAGCCCTTTTTTACAAATTCTTCTACAAAATCGTATTTTTAGTGGATTTGTATTTATTTGACCTTCATAACTCTTCCTCCAAACACTTCAATTTTTCATTTTTATAACAAGGGAAACTAATAGTCATGCTCCAAAAATGATATTTTGGCCTCTTATCACTCTTCTCCAATGGAATTGTATTTTTAGTGAATTCAAGCCTTTCTTTTGAGCTTCACATTTTCATGTGATTATAAAAGGAGAATAGATAGTTGCAGAGAAAAATGAGTTTTTTGTCTTATGAGCAAAATTCTCTATGGCTTTGAGGAAATCAGTAGATTCACAAAAACTAGCAGATTTGAGAAAAGTTTTCAAACAGTTAGTCAAATTTTGCAAAATTTTAGCCATCCACTGAGATGTAGCCATTTTTTGGCCTACATTATTTGTGCCTCCTGGGGGATCTTGCTTGAAAGATTCAAGAACTTAGAGCCTTATCTATTAGGTTTATGGAGTCAAATTTTGAATAAAGGGATAATCATGGAACAAAATGGATTGTCCAGAAATAAAATGTAATGTGGAGGAAAAAAGGTGAAGGAAATGAATGAATGAATGAATGAAACAAAAGGATAAAGGAGTGAAAATGAATATGGATGGGGAAAAATGAAATCTAGAATAGACTTCGAAGAGTTGTAGAGTATGTCTCAGGATATTGCTTCCATATGATTGTTACCCACCTAGATGCTAACATTCAGTGGATAATATTTCACATGGAAACAATAAAGGAGGCAATGAATATGTATCTCATCAACAAGGTTGTTCCTCCTTCAAGGCTCAAATGGTATGACCTTCAGATAGTTGTATAGTTATGACTAAAAAATTACTTATTCATGACTATTAACCTTTCGAACATTAGAACAAGATATTTAGAGGGTAACAATAAATAAAGAAGCAATACATGAGGTGAAAATATGATTGATCTATGGGGAGATATGTCTCTTTTAAAGGGTCAACCACATGAATTTCCCATGCCATCCTTAGGGTTATAATTTTATTGCTTTTCTAGCACCTATTAGACTGAAGTCATCCACAAAATATGATCACCCTAGGGTCCATTTCATCCAACCTATTGCAGAGGTGATCTTTGTTCTTCTTGTCCTCCTTCCTGGTATTCTTATTTGGTTTTTGTGTCTTATATGTGAATCACTTATTCGGCTACAATTTTTTTTTGAGCATGCAAATGACACATTTTTAAGGGTATGTCAACATACTTGGAACAAATATTTGTTCCCTCTTGAAAGGAAAATCCTTTTCCCCCAAGGTTTAGGTATGCCAGGTCTTGGCTAGTGTGGATAGACTTAGAGGTAATTTATAATTGTTCCTTCAAGAGGCCTTTGCTTGTTATGTCTGAAAAATACAAATTTCCTAGTGCAATGCTTGAAAAAGAAATGATTGCCTATATCAAAATAATTATTATTGAAGCTGTGAAATTTTAAAATGCACAAAATAAATACCAGCTTCAATGTTTCAAATATAAATTAATATAATAATAATATAAATAATATCCAAATAAAATTCAAAGGTTGAAAGGGTGAGAGAAAATAAAAGAGAACAAGTTGATACTACCCTGAACTCTAGCTTTGATCTGGTAAAGCAACAAACCCAAATTTAAACCAATCTCGACCTAAGCAGTTTCACACAACCTTAGGTTAAATATGGTGCAATCTTCAAAGGGACAATATACTATGAAAATAATTGAGTGCAACCACCATCAACATGCATAGATTGGACACAACAAATCTCAAAGACTTATATTAAAAGACAACCATTGAGTACATTTTTAGATTTATCCACTTCAGTGGATTACAAAGAGCAAATCTTAAAAAATAATGGAAACTTGGTTCAGAAACACCATCAAACTACAAAGAGAAAAGAAGAAAGCTAAAAAAGGGTGCAGCTAACAAATGGTAACCAGCTGGTGAGCCACTATTTATACAATTGTTGGCCTTCACTTAACATTACATTTTGTAATTAATTCTCATTTGCTTCTAGGATGGACCTTTTGAAATTAAGTTTCCTTCCATATTGTAGCCATGCCTCATTAAATGGGAAGTACTTTGGACATACCTCATAATGTCTTCATCTATAGTGAGCCCTGCAATTTCCAAACTTCATTAATTCTCCATTCGCACGATGCTCAAGAAATCTGGATCTGCCCCACCACATTAATTCTTCATTTTTTATTTTGCAAAAATTTAGGTGGATCAAATATTTCTTGCCTCTTCCATATTTGCACTATCGTACATTACCTAGGTTCACTTTAAAATTCCATGCTTGCCATCACATCCACCATTTAATGCAGCCACCAGCTATTTTTTTTGCAAAAATCCAAAAACAAAATGAAGGTTAGAACATTAACAATATTATTTATTAAATTATTTTAATTTTCCTAAGGTTTTAATTTTTATTATTTTCAAATTTTAATTAATTTTTCCTTTTATTTTTCTAATGTTTCGAAACCTTTAATTTTTTATTATTTTTCTAAGGTTGTAAAAAAATATTTTCTAGGTCTAGAATCATGCTTTCCCAGGATTAAATCTTCGCTCATTGCCAGCTTTCTTTCAAATAGATTATCGGGAATTCATTTTCTAATGTCGGAGCTCCATTTTCCATTGGTAGATTTCACTTTCATATTTGTTGGGCCTTAATTCCATGGGTGGATTTTTGGGATCTCAAATTTTCCACCAATATCCCATTTTACCGGTAATGAGTGTGGGCGGACATTTGGGATGCTCACTTCTTTGATGGAATCTCATTTTTCTGCCCTAGGAGTGAGGGCGGACTTTCGAGATGTTATTTCTATTTGTCGATGCCCCATTTATTTCCATCTAATATTTTTCCTTAGCATTTTTGTGTATTGAGGGGTGGACTTTGGTGATGCTCTAGGAGTGCAAGGGAGACCCATTTCTCTACCCAAGCTCGCTCTTAGCCAAATTTCTCTATTTCTCAAAGGTTGGAGTTTTAGGTTTTATTTCCTTGTCGGGAATGATTTTCCAACTTCCAAGCTTAGTAAATTTTCTTCTTTAGTTTTCTTCTTTCCTTTATAAAGTGGTGGGGTTTGGGTATCTCACATTCTTCACCAAAGTCCCATTTTTCTGCCCAATGCAACTTTAAGCCGATAAATTTTTGGGACTCACCTGAAGTGCAATAACCATCCATTTCTCTACCCAGTGCAACATTGAGCCAACTTTAAATTTTTTCTCAAGGTTGTCAGATTTATTTCCATGTTGAGTGCGGGTGGGGCTTTTGGAAAGACATTATTTTGCTAATGTCCCATTTTTTTGCCCAAGCTTCCATACATGACAAGTTTTTATTTTATTTTTCTTCAAGGTGAGCGAAACTTTTGGACTCCATTGGGGTGTAGTGACATCATATTTTCCACCCTCCACTAACACTTAGCAATTTTTTCCTTTGGCATTATACATTGGTTCCAAATATTCCATCCCTTCATATTCTACACTTTAAAGGCTTGTGAAGGATTCTTTCCCAAATATGATTTTCAACATTGGAAAACAATTTAAAATATACTCGAAAGTGATTTTTGTGAGGTGCAAAATATGATGAAAAATGAAGATGCCTAGAATTTTTTGAAACTTTCCATATGTCTAAATGATCCAAATGGATACTCAAATTTGTTGATATAAACCAAAAATTCACTCTAGATCATGAGATATCACAATTAGAATTTCTCAGGATACAATTGGGAACTACTATTTTTAGAAACTCTACAACTTTGACACCATTGCAAAGATGAGCTAAAGACAGTCCCACCAGGCTTCAAATCACCAAAAATGGATTTTCCATTCAAAAGATATGGTATTTTTAAATCTGCATCAAAAATAGGTCAAGATTGTTAGAATATTAATGTGCACCATGCCTTCAGTTTTAGTTTGTGTAACACCTTAAAATTAACTCATTTCATTTCATACATTTGCATGAAAAACACAAAAAATTGCAAAAATTGTATTCTACATTTATTACCTTAAAATTCATGCCTTTTTGATGAGATCGTACTACGATTAGCAAGATCATAGTATGATCTCCAAAATCGTAGCACGATTTCAGACAATACAATTTTTGTGATCGACGTACGATATCGTCGATCGTAATATGATCTTGCCCTGAAACAAAAAATTAAAATTAGAAAAAGATAAAGTTAGTTAAACGGTTTCTTACCTACATAACTGCATGGGATCTGCAAGATCAGATCCATTCAGTTTTGCCCAAGCTTGGAAGGAGTTGTAACAATCAAACCTCCTCCCTATTCTGGACACTCTCCCCTACCTATTTAATCAGACCATCCCCTTTGCAATTCTCCTAGATCCATCGCACTTTAGAGAACTTAGTCCAATTTTGCATCTAGCTCTAGTTATTTCAATTTTGCTTGCAGGATCGGAGATGATCATCGCAGATCGAATGTTGTAGTACCGTGATCGTAGTATAAATTTATAGGTTCAGAGTATGATCTCACTCAAAAGGCTACGATATTGCCTGCAGCTTGCTTTGGGGTAACCCTGAGCCCTGGTTCATGATTTCTTTACATTTTGTCATTAAATATATATTTCATTTATCATATTTATCACATAGGAGATTCAATTTAATCATCTGCATCCCTAGAGTTCACCCAATTGCATGTAATTGCATCTTTTAAGTAATTCATACTCATTTATTTGTCAAATTCATATCACCATTAATGTCCATAACATCTATTATATCTAGAACATAATTGTTAAGCATAATTTTAAGTATTGAATTATAAATCAATCTGTTTTCTATCCTTCACCCATGCATTTTTTATCTTCTATCAAAATCGGATCATTCTATCTTTGTTCAGGTTACGATCTTGCAGAATCGTAATACGATCTTACAAAATCATAATACGATCTTGCCTATTTTTGTACAATCTGGATTGCATACAAAAATTAGAAACTTTATCAGACATCCGGATTAAGGTAAGGCATTGTATTATCTTATTGCATTTTGTTCTCTGTTATTTGTTGTTTGCATTTAAGCTAAAAAATACATATAAATTAAGTTAGTTGCATATTGGCCAAACTTAGGCTTGTATGATATTGGATTAAAAAGAACACATCTAAACCAATTCCTAAGCCTAGGCACGAAAACTGCCACAAAATATTTTTTGCTGAACCCAAAATCCATTCATCGAAAAATCACCATAAGAGGGTACGAACTCAAATACCTCTCCTATGAGGTGTAGACCTATCTTTTTTCCATCCCCATTTTAGGCGTGGATCCATCAGCCTGAAGGAAAGGGGTGCAAAAATTTTAGACCTACATTCTTTGGTGAACCCGACATGAAACATAGGCATTTCTTCTGATAGTCTAAATAGTTACAAAAAAAAATCAAACAAAAACATTAGTTAAAACACATAACTTTGCATCCCATAGATGGTAGATTATAACATAAGGAGAGTTGTTCACATAAATGTTAGGATAGTACTAGCAAACCAAGAATTTTATTCATTAGGTAGTGTGCCATACCTTGAGATTTGGAGAAGGTTAGAAATCCTGGATCCCTATAGTGCACCCTTCTATTTTGACCTTCAGAGAGCATGTGATAGGTGGTTAGCCGACAAAAGAGCTATAATTTCTCCAAGATTTTATTCCTTTGAAGATTATCTGGAAGATGCAATAGTAGTACATAAATTTTTATCACGTGTTGAAAATCGAGAGGTTGTCTTGGATGATAAGAGAAGATTTAATAGAGTTCCTAGAGCTATGATTTACCGAGAATATTGTCATGAGTTGTATTTTTACACGTCAAACTTAGAAGTCGATTGTATTACATTAGCACATTTCATAATATTCTTAAAAGACAATTTCCACTTTGAATAGGAACATTACATGACACCAGATCAACTTGAACCTATTAATGATATATATTGAATTTTTCAAGAAAATTAAGGCATAATATTATATAGGCATGTTTGCTTTGTTGTTGCAACTTAAAAACCAAGAAAATCACAAAAGGAAAAAAATCAAATCAAAAAACTTAAAATCAAAAAATCAATCATAAGTATTTTATTTATTTAGTTAGGTATATATAACATATATACCCCAAAAATTTAGCACATATATATAAGATATATATCTACAAAAACAATTATTCTAAAAACAAGATGCCCAAATTAAGAAGTGGTAAACAAGTAGATAATGATAATATGGGAGAACAAGAACAAGATGATTTTAAAGATAGAACACTTTTTGAAGAAGATGTGCCTTCAGAATATGAAGGTGATAATGAAGAATACGAAATAAAATATCCTAATGAACCTACTTTAGATGAAAATGGAAATGCAAAATTTGAATCTCTTTCAAATTTTACTCAATTCATAAAATATCATATAGGGGAATTTAGTCAAGTGGTACAAATGGATAATTTAGGAGAAGGTGATATAGAATCTGCTTTGGCAGCTGCATTTTGGATTCATACAAATCCATTATCTTATATGCCTTCAACAGACCAAGATGATAATCAAGTAGGACCATCTACTCAAAACATGGTACCTTTGAATCAGAATGTTTCAAAACCAAAAACACAGTCATCTAATATGGTTGTTAACAACACTAAAGTAAACTTTAAACAACACAAGCAACCATTTGCTTCTATATTTTCTCAAGCTCTTAATCAAAAAATGTCAAATCAGCAACAAAAGGTTAAACAAGTACAAAATACCAATTATCAACAAAAAAACTCAACAAAACATAGTTCCCACAAACACTTTATGCAATAGTGTTTCAGTCGGAAATCTTCACACAACAACACCCACTTATTATCAAAGATATAATAATATGGTGCAAAAAAATTAGTTTGATGGACAACAACAATAAGGGCTTGAAGCTATAGTCAAACAATTAGCTTCTCACCTAGACCAAATAGATCCCTATCGTCCCTCATACAATTATCGAGAGATGTGTAGTCAACCTTTGGATCCTGTAGTTGTAGCACAACCTTATCCTAAGCATTTTTCCATGCTTGTTCTCCCGATATATAAAGGAACTAAAGATCCTATAGAGCATCTTCATATGTTTAGAACAACATGTCATGATGTCTCCCATGATGATTTGTTGTTGCTAAAGATGTTCCCTAAAAGTCTGGGAGGTATGGCCCTAGAGTGGTATTATCAATTACCCAACAACTCTTTAAGGAATTTTGAGGAAACAACAGAGACATTTGTTCATCAGTTTAGTGCCTATATAGAAAGGCATGTGACCATTAAATATTTGTACAACTTAAAACAAGGAAAATATGAAAGCTTTGCTAAATTCTTGACAAAATGGAGACAACTTCTAGGTAAACTACACTTTGCATTACCTCATTGAGAGATGCTAGACATATTCATAGGAAATTTGCAAAAACAATTGTCTTATGAAATTTCTACTACAACAGTAACCACCTTCGATTAAGCCATTGATTTAATTAGAAGGGTAGAAGATACCCTCATTAGAAGAGGTCAATTTAAGAAGAAATATGAAGATAAAACTTCTAAGAATCAATACAAAAACAAACAAGTAGTAGGTGATGGAGTTACTGACAGTAGAAACAAATCAAATATTAATCTTATAGAAGTAATAAAGAAGTTCGTATTGAAATTTCCCGATAAACCACCAAGGGAATTCACAATATTAAATCATCCTTTACATATGGTTTTACCTCAACTGTTAGAACAAAGTTTGATACGATTGCTCGAAATAAGACAACCTGATACAACCATAACTGGGTTTAGGGCTGATTTACATTGTAACTTTAACAGGACTGATGGTCATTCAACCAACTCATATAAACAGTTAAAACATTTAATACAAGATCTAATCGATAAAGGTGAAATGGAAGTAGAAAATTTCCCTCCAAGAAATGTTCAAAATAATACACAAAAACCTCAAAATCTATCACAACCCAAAATTTTCACACACATTTTTTTTAACAATACACAAAGACATGAACAATTTGTTGGTAACCCAATATATTGTTAGTTATGGCATACACATAAATGCACTTCAAGAGTTGTCACCACTGCAGCTGGTGTCTTAAGTGCTCAGGAGTGGCCAAGCCCCGCAACTCACCTTAATGATCCTGACTTCTCCCACAAGTCCTCATGGAATATGGCGAAGGGTTATCCGTTCAGGGCCCATATCACCTGAACGGGGTACGCTATTCTCCCTTGACCAAAGTTGTAAGAACTCTCAATTATTTTTTGAGTACACTGCTCAAAATTTGGAACCAACGTTTGTATACCGGTGCTATTCATTGACCTCCACTAAGGTTTAACTAGAGCCCATCATCACAAGGCCTCAAGGCTAGATAACCGTATTCACTCCCAAACTAAAGGTAATGCTGCCCATAACCATCTACCACTGGAATGTCATGAGGTTCTCACTGGCCCCATATTCATATCGACATATCCTCAGTTTAGGTGGAATGACGAATTACCACCACCACTAATAGGCTGTTCACCTAGGGTGACGTCCCATACCACCACCCATTACACTCAACGACTTTGGACCTCTGTCCTTAAATTATTGGTTTACAGTGACACAACCTCACATAAGTCACCTCGTGACTTAGTGCATAAGAGGAGAAAGTCCCAACTTGACTTTTCCTTTTTGAGAAAATGTTCCAACTCCAGATAGTAATTTAGGTTCATGGTCATTCTAGGGTTTAAGTTTATTAACGAATTATCCTCTTTTAAAACCCTTAGATTAATAAGAGATAAATAATCATAGTATCTCAACTCAGAATTAAATCTCAATATAAAAGAACTTCATTCTAGAAATCCATACTAAATAATAATAAAATCAATATGACCAAGCCCATAAAACTTCTATAATCATCAATAAAATATTGAACAATAATAACACATAATGGTAATAATACTCATTTGAACAGACTTATAAAAACTATAAACAAAATATTGGTCTTTAATAATAAACTTCAAGCTTTTCAATACAATATTGATCTTCATTCAAAACAGAAAAACTCTTTTATTCTAAAGACCCTATTATAAATCATACTAGAAAAATTCTTTTATTTTAAAAGAACCCATAAAAGAAATCTATTAAAAATCATTAATGAAATTACTTGAAACAAAATAAGAAATACTTTATAGTATATTTAATCTTCCTTACTACACAATACCATCCACTATATAATAATAATCGTACAACATGCATATACCATAATATTTTATAAAAAATCTATCAACAACACATCATCTTTCTTCATAAAACCATATCCGTCTTTAATTTTTAGAGTGCATTATCAATTATAACGAGATAATATTTTTCCATAAGTTTGCTATTAATCTCTCCATGGCTATGTTTAATAATAATAAAAATCACTAACAAGTTTAAGAGAGTCATACATAAGGGAAAACCATCCCAACATTTCTTTAATTTCAGAATACGTTTTCTTTAGTAACAGTCAGTTTAATAATATGACTTAGTAAAGGTTCTTCATGAATTTCATTCAAAGTTTCCAATAAATGAGCTTCTGCCCTTGAACGCAGCTTGATACCATCACATCCAAGCACCATACAGACACGCTACTCTCGAGCGATGGGTAGAGCATTTCCAACCCACCCACATTATCCGACGAAACAGAGCCGAGGTTTTAGAGGGGCCAGACTTGGCCCATAATATCTACATGACATACACACATAATCAGTCCATGCACTCAAATACATGTAGACTCCATAATGTCTTTATGACACTCACACAGGGTAGGTCATGCAGTCATTCACATATGCACACTCATCAATCAACGATTTTATGAAACAATGCAATTGTAGATGATAAAAAAGAAACCCTTGCGTCA
Source organism: Wollemia nobilis (assembly GCA_028583015.1). Taxonomy (NCBI): domain Eukaryota; kingdom Viridiplantae; phylum Streptophyta; class Pinopsida; order Araucariales; family Araucariaceae; genus Wollemia; species Wollemia nobilis. The sequence continues at coordinate 43,426 of JAQPPZ010003905.1, forward strand.
TAAATCCGGTAAAGCAAGTTTCTGGCATTGTTACTTCCATCAGTCATGCAGACATTCATAGACAAATATAAAATGAAGAAATACGATAGCTATATGAACACATAAGGCAAATCCCTTATTAAATTCATCAATTCTTAGTGCATTTCTACTTCCAGAACAGCCACGCAGACATTATTACATCTCAACTATATGAAAGCATAAAACAAATCCCTTATTAAATTCATCAATTCTCAGTGCATTCTTACTTTCATAACAGCCATATAGACATACGCAGACAATATTACATCTCATAATGAAGGAATATAGCAGCTATATGAAAGCATAAGACAAATTCCTTATCAAATTCATCAATTTTTAGTGCAACTATCTGCAATGCAAAACTTTGGATTTTTTTTTTTAAATTTCATCCCATATTTGAATTTAAATAATAGGTCACCTTCTCAAAATAGATTGCCAAGAAATTACATTCTAAGTTATTGGTTTTCATTCCAGTTCAAATGTTTATATTATTAATACACAAATACTTCACTCAAAATTCACATACAACACACTATAAAACACTGCAATTCTTATTATTCAACTTATGGTAAGTAAATTAGTGGCCATCTTCCTTTTTATTTGTTTAATGAATTCATTATATAAAACATTCTTAATATCTTATCATGAGCAACTTGACCTTCTTCTTGCAGAGCGTAGGCCACCCTCACGTTACCTCCGTCTGTAGTCTATTTTGCACACTCCCAAGCGAAAGACTTCCTCCAAACTTTTTCTCCCCCTTCGTTTCAAGACGTTCTCCTTAAAAATGAGATGGTAGTTGATGTAAAGTGGACACTTCACCTGGATGGCCAGTTAGAACATCCAAACGTTCTCCACGTATTTCTTTTGGCAGTACTTTAATTTATTAAAGCTTCTTTATAGTTTCTGGATTATAATTTCCATAAGTTTTTAGTTGCATTTTAGCTAGAGTACAAAGTTCCTTAGACTTGACTTAGGATTAATTACACTTAGCTAGAGTATGAAATTCCTTAGTCTTATCTTAGGATTCATTGGTCTTGCTACAGCCAACATTTAGTTTTAATTTAATAATAATTATTATTAATAATAATTTTCATTGCCTTATAAACATTTTAGTTTATATATTAATGTGATTACATATTTTCTTTTTAATGTTACACTTATGAATAATTTTGAAGTTAATTCTTATTTTGTTATATTATTATTTTAAATTATTTTTATTTCACTTTCCAAAAATAATTATATATATTAATATTATATGTACTTTTTAATATACATATATTGTTATTTAAAAAAGTTGCATACAAAGAACAACAAACCGACAAAATCAATATCAACATGCAACACTCGTTCAATCTATGACAGGAAAAATATAATGCAATCCTATTGTGGGCATCCATGTACCCACAGACCAAGGTGCCAGGGGCACAACATCATATCCACTTACCTGGCATTTTCGATCCGTTGCCTCGGTTAATGGGGTGGGTGTTCCTCAATCTACCTGCCCTGATACCTGCACCTGCATCACAAACACTAATAGCAGAATCACATTCTTCTAAGAAAATTAATCTCTAGTAGTGGGGATGTGACATACTTCCCCCCTTAGTTTTAACACAGTCCCTGTGTTAACTTATCATCAAAATTAAATGATGTGCAAATGCAAGTAACTATCATCAGCAAATAAGTAGTAATTTCATCATAACATCATATAAATGAAAATGTACATATCAAAATATATATATACATATCAAGGCATATATATGCATCAAGTTCCCAGTACATCAATTTAATAACATTATATTTTCAGTTTTTAAGTCTCAAACAAGTAAGGAAATTGATTTTTCATGCTTGTGGTATCCTCCCATGTGGCATTTCTTTCAAAAAATTGGTCCCACTGCACTCTACATTGGTCCACAACTTTTTCCTGAGTTGTTTGGTTCTAAAACCCAAAATCCTAACACGTCGCACCTCAATGTGTTGCAGGTCTGACATATACAAATGAGTAGTATCCAAGATATGAGTTGGGTCAGCAACATATTTTTGAAGTAGGGATACATGAAAGACATTGTGGATTTTTGACAATTTTGGTGGCATTACAAGCTTGTAGGCAACGAGACTTATTTTGGTAGTTATCTCAAAAGGTCCTACAAACCTAGGGCCTAATTTGGTGGACTTAATTGAGATTTTTGTAGGTTTGACTCTAAGGAATACCTTGTCTCCTACATTAAATTCTCGAGGTGTTCATTTTAAGTCAGCATAACTTTTTTGACGGTCAGCTACCTCATGCAAACGTTGATGGATTGCTTTCAGTTGGTTTTCCATTTCCTTAACAGCTTCAAGACCAATCACCTCATGATCATCCAAATTATCCCATGTTAATGGTATCCTGCACCTACGCCCATATAGAGCCTCAAATGGGGCCATGCCCAATGTGGTATGGTAGTTGTTATTGTAAGCAAATTCCACTAGGAAGAGATAATCCTCCCATTTGCTTTGATGATCCATGCAATACATGTGTAGCATGTCTTCTAATACTTGGTTGACCCTCTCGGTCTATCCATTCATCTCAGGAGGGTATGTAGTGCTAATATTGAGCCTCGTCCCCCAGGCTCTATGCAATGCTTGCCAAAATTCAGATGTAAACCGAGAGTCTCTATCTGATATAATAACTTCAAGAAATCCATGAAGTCTTACAATTTCTTGAGCAAATTTCTAAGCAACTGTTGTGGCATCATCATGAGTACTACTAGGTATGAAATGTGCTACCTTGGTCAATTTGTCTACAACCACGAATATAGCATTATGCTGAAATCGGGTTTTAGGAAGTCCTACAATGAAATCCATGGAAACAACTTGCCACTTATGCTCTGGTATATCAAATAAATGCAATTTTCCACTAGGGTACTAATGTTCGGCTTTCACTTTTGGGCATTCAAGGCATTTGGCCTAAAACTGCACTATGTCTTTTTTCATACCAAGCCAATAGTAGTCCTTCTTCAAGTTTTCTCTCATTTTGACTACTCTTGGGTGTGCTGAATATGGTGCACAGTGAGCTTCTCGCAAGATAATTCTTTTAAGCTCTTCATTGTTGGGTATAATAATTCGGTTGCAAAAACACACCAATTCATCTTTGATGCTGAATTCTCTAGGAATTCCTTGCTTAATTTTCTCTAGACAGGCTTTACAGAACTCATATGTCTTTTGCAATTCTGCAATTTGCTCCTTAAATCTATACTGACATCTTGTAATAGTAGTTATGTGTTTTCTTCTGCTAAGAGAATCTGCCAGTTTGTTCTCTTTACCCTTGATATATTCAATACCAAAGTCATATTCAGCCATAAATTCCATCCATCTTCATTGTCATGCATTTAGTATTGGCTGAGTAAATATATACCTTAGACTCTGGTGATCTATTTTAATATTAAAAGGTTTTTCTAACAGATAATGCCTCCAAATTTTGAGAGCATGAACCACAGCTGCCAGTTACAAATCATGGGTGGCATAATTTATCGCATGCTTCTTGAGTTTCCTAGACTCATAAGCTATTACAACTTCCTCTTGTAGTAATACACCTCCCAATCCTTCTGTAGATGCATCATTACATATTGTGAATGGTTTATTTGGATCAGGTATTTTTAGTATCGATGTGGTTGTCAATTTTTATTTGAGAATTCTAAAGGCTTCCTCACACTGCCTTGTCCACTTAAATGTCTTCCCTTTCCTTTGCAAGTTGGTTATAGGATAGGCTATTTTTTAGAATCCTTTGGCAAACCGTCGATAATAACCAGCCATTCCCATAAAACTCCTCACCTCAGACACATTAGTAGGAGATGGACAATTTATAATTGCCTCAATATTCTTAGGATCCATTGCTATACCATCAATTGAGATGATATGCCCTAAATACTGCACCTGAGGAGTATAAAATTCACATTTGGACAATTTCCCATATAACCGATTTTTCCTGAGTACTTCTAACACAATTCTCATATGTTTATCATGCTCTTCTCTGTCTCGAGAATAGATCAAAATGTCATCCAAGAATATAAGCACAAATTGGTCTAACTGTTCATGAAACACACTATGCATCAGGTTCATAAAGGCTGTTGGTGCATTGGTTAAACCAAAAGGTAACACTATGAACTCATAGTGCCCATATATTGTTCTAAAATTCGTTTTGTAAGTGTCCTCTTCCTGGATTCTTAGTTGATGATATCCTGACCTAAGATCAATTTTGGAAAAGATGGTAGCTCCTCTGAGTTGGTCAAACAAATCATCGATCCTAGGCAAAGGATATTTATTCTTAATTGTCATTTTGTTAAGCATTCTGTAATCAATGCATAACCTTAAAGTTCCATCTTTATTTTTGACAAACAATACTGGTGCCCCCCATGGTGACACACTAGGTTTAATATGCCCTTTCTCTAACAAGTCTTGTAGTTGGTTTTTGAGTTCTTGTAGTTCCAGTGGTGTCATTCTATATGGCGCTCGAACTACTGGTGTTGCTCCAGGCACTAATTCAATTGAGAAATCAAATTCTCTTCTTGGTGGAAATCCAGGTAGATCTTCTGGAAACACATCTCTAAATTCTCCTAACACTGGGTATTGTTGGAATAGTGTCGAGCTCGATTTTGATTCTTCTTTCTTATTCATTTTAATTACATATAATCGGCATCCCTTTTTCCAGGCCCTTTTAGCTTGCATGCTACTTATCAAATGGGGCTCAAAAGGGGCTCTACTACAGTGAATGCGGATTCTTTGATTGGCTTCATTAGTGTAATCCATCCACCATTCCTCAAAATTTAGTATAGCCTTATGTACCTTAAGCCAATCTAGTCCTAGAATTACATCAAATGCATGTAAAGGGGCCACATACAAGTGCCAATTAATTTTTCCCTGGGGCAATTCTACTGTTGAATCAAATAGGCATTGGTTTACTAAGTAAGTTTATCTTGAGCCATATTCTACTTGCCAACCATTTGCCATGATCCCAGGTCTAACAGGTATATCCCTCAAAACATTATTTGAAATAAAACTATCAGTAGCACCACTATCTATTAAAATTTTCACATCTCTCTTGCCAATTTTTCCTTTAATAAAAAATGGAGTAGTTTGTCCTTCTAGTTTAAAATTACCTGTAGCAACAAAAATTTTGTGGGAGGCCTCTTCAGAAGGATTCTTGGGATCGGATTTCTTGGGGCACTGTCTTGCAAAGTGATCCAATGCTCCACATACATAGCAGGCATTAGGTCCATCATTCCTCGGCTTATCATTTATCTGATTACGAGTTCCAGTCTTGTTTTGGCTACTATTGTTAGATTTCTTATCCTGGAAATTTCTTTGGTTAGATTGTCCTCTATTTCCCTGGTTTCTATTTCTGTTGCGATTATTATATCTTTCTCGACCCTTATCCCTATACCTATGGTTTTGGTCAGAACCATGGTTTTTCTCAGCATTCTTTCTTTTCCTAGAGTTGTCCTTCTCTTGCTGATAAAAAGCTTTCACCTCCTTTTGACTTGACTCAAAGAATCGAGTTGCATCATAAGCTGCAGTCAGGGTTTGTGGAGTTTTTCCCCCCACATGCAGACTAATTTTTGGGTGTAACCCCATAATGAACTTATGTGCCTTAAATTTTTCTTGATTATCAAATTTAGGAGCATATTTCTATAACTGGACAAATTTTTGATAGAATTCAATTACCGTCATATTACCCTGACGCAGGTTGGTAAATTCAGCATGCTTTTCAATGAAGAATTGTTCAGTAAGAAAATGAATCTTGAATTCTTTAACAAATTCCTCCCAAGGAATATCAACTGCTTCCTTTTTAATGACTTTCTTATATGTGGTCCACCATGTCTTAGCAAAACCTTCCAAGTGAGCAACTTCCCAAACGATTTTTCCTTCGAGGCTAAGAGGGTTGATAGCAAAGTATCCCTTGGCCTCACTTAGCCAGTTGAGAGCAGTTTCTCCATCACCGCTCCCATAAAATTTGGAAATATCTAGTTTCTTTAATTCCTTATGCAATTCCTCACCCACGGTTCTTCTAGTGGATCCTTCAGGTAATTGATTTATGTTACTATTCACTTTCTTTTTTGTCAGGTTCTCAATAACCTTTTTTTGTTGTGAAATGAGCTCCTATTATTGGGCCATCTATGCTCGTTGTTGTTCCATGTGCTCATTCATTTGAGCCCTCTGGCTCTCCATCAACTCTCTCTACTGATTAAATTATTCTTGCATGTGCTGGAACATTTGAGCCATATTTCCATATTTGGAGGTAGTCCCTGCTACTAGCTCCTTTCCCTTCCTAACCACGTGTCATGGTTTTTCAGTAGTTTGTGCTCTTTCTAACTCTCTTACGAGTCGTTTGAGTACCATCCTCGGACCTTCTGCACTTTCCTCTTACAGAATCATACTAGGTCTCCGAGAAGTACCTACCATCTGGCATTAAGAGTTTTTTAGGGAATTATTTTAACCAGGATTTTGCAAACCTATGCTCTGATACCAACTGTCACAACCCAAAATTTTCACACACATTTTTTTTAATAATACACATAGACATGAAAAATTTGTTGGTAACCCAATATATTGTTAGTTCTAGCATACACATAAATGCACTTCAAGAGTTGTCACCACTATAGTTGGTGTCTTAAATGCTCGGGACTGGCCAAGCCCCATAGCTCATCTTAATGATCCTGACTTTTCCCACAAGTCCTCATGGAATCTGGCGAAGGGTTATCCATTCAGGGCCCATATCACCTGAATGGGGTACGCTATTCTCCCTTGACCAAAGTTGTAAGAACTCTCAGTTCTTTTTTGAGTACACTGCTCAAACTTTGGAACCAACGTTTGTATGTCGGTGCTAGTCATTGACCTCCACTAAGGTTTAACTAGAGCCTGCCATCACAAGGCCTCAAGGCTAGATAATCATATTCACTCTCAGACTGACGATAATATTACCCATAACCATCTACCGTTGGAATGTCATGAGGTGCTCATTGGACCCATATTCATATCGACATATCCTCAGTCCGAGTGGAATGATAAATTACCACCACCACTAACAGGCTGTTCACCTAGGGTGACGTTCCATACCGCCACTCGTTACACTCAATGGCTTTGGACCTTTGTCCTTAAATTGTTGGTTTACAGTGACACAACCTCACATAAGTCACCTCGTGACTTAGTGCATAAGAGGAGAAAGTCCCAACTTGAATTTTCCTTTTTGAGCAAATGTTCCAACTCTAGATAGTAATTTAGGTTCATGGTCATTCTAGGGTTTAATTTTATTAACGAATTATCCTCTTTTAAAACCCTTAGATTAATAAGAGATAAATAATCACAGTATCTCAACTTAGAATTAAATCTCAATATAAAAGAACTTCATTCAAGAAATCCATATTGAATAATAATAAAATCAATATGACCAAGCCCATAAAACTTCTATAATCATCAATAAAATATTGAACAATAATAATACATAATGGTAATAATACTCATTTGAACAGACTTATAAAAATTATAAACAAAATATTGGTCTTTAATAATAAACTTCAAGTTTTTCAATACAATATTGATCTTCATTCAAAACAGAAGAACTCTTTTATTCTAAAGACCCTATTATAAATCATACTAGAAAAATTCTTTTATTTTAAAAGAACCCATAAAAGAAATCTATTAAAAATCATTAATGAAATTACTTGAAACTAAATAAGAAATACTTTATAGTATATTTAATATTCCTCACTACACAATACCATCTACTATATAATAATAATCATACAACATGCATATACCATAATATTTTATAAAAATTCTATCAACAGCACATCATATTTCTTCATAAAACCATATCCGTCTTTAATTTTCAGAGTGCATTGTCAATTATATCAAGATAATATTTTTCCATAAGTTTGATATTAATCTCTCCATGGCTATGTTTAATAATAATCAAAATCACTAACAAGTTTAAGAGAGTCATACATAAGGGAAAACCATCCCAACATTTATTTAATTTTAAAATACATTTTCTTTAGCAACAGTCAGTTTAATAATATGACTTAGTAAAGGTTCTTCATGAATTTCATTCAAAGTTTCCAATAAATGAGTTTCTACCCTCGAACGCAGCTTGAGACCATCACATCCAAGCGTCATCCATACATGCTACTCTCGAGCGATGGGTAGAGCGTTTCCAACCCACCCACATTATCCGATGGAACAGAGCCAAGGTTTTAGAGGGGTCAGACTTGGCCCATAATATCTACATGACATACACGTAGAACCAGTACATACACTCAACTACATGCAGACTCCATAATGTCTTTATGACACTCACACAGGGTAGGTCATGTAGTCATTCACATATGCACACTCATAAATCAACGATTTTATGAAACAATGTAATTGTAGATGATAAAAAAGAAACACTTACGTCATAAATCTGGTAAAGCAATTTTCTGGAATGGTTACTTCCATCAATCATGCAGACATTCACAGATAAATATAAAATGAAGAAATACGATAGCTATATGAAAGCATAAGGCAAATCCCTTATTAAATTCATCAATTCTCAATGCATTTCTACTTCCAGAATAGCCACGCAGACGTTATTACATCTCAACTATATGAAAGCATAAGGTAAATCCCTTATTAAATTCATCAATTCTCAATGCATTCTTACTTCCATAACAACCACATAGACATACGTAGACAATATTACATCTCATAATGAAGGAATATAGCAGCTATATGAAAGCATAAGACAAATTCCTTATCAAATTCATTAATTTTCAGTGCAACTATCTGCAATGCAAATCTTTGGATTTTTTTTTTTTAATTTCATCCCATATTTGAATTTAAATAACAGGTCATTTTCTCATAACAGAATGCCAAGCAATTACATTCTAAGTTATTGGTTTTCATTCCAGTTCAAATGTTTATATTATTAATACACAAATACTTCACTCAAAATTCATAGACAACACACTATAAAACACTGCAATTCTTATTATTCCACTTACAAACTGGTAAGTAAATTAGTGGCCATCTTCCTTTTTATTTGTTTAATGAATTCATTATATAAAACATTCTTAATAGCTTATCATGAGCAACCTGACCTTATTCTTGCAGAGCGCAGGCCACCCTCGTGTTACCTCCATCTGCAGTCTAGCTTGCGCACTCCCAAGCGAAAGACTTCCTCCAAAAATTTTCTCCCCCTTCATTTCAAGACGTTCTCCTTAAAAATGAGATGGTAGTTGATGTAAAGTGTACACTTCACCCGGATGGCCAGTTAGAACGTCCAAACATTCTCCACGTATTGCTCTCGACAGTACTTTAACTTATTAAAGCTTCTTTATAGTTTTTGGATTATAATTTCCATAAGTTTTTAGTTGCATTTTAGCTAGAGTACAAAGTTCCTTAGACTTGACTTAGGATTAATTACACTTAGCTAGAGTATGAAATTCCTTAGTCTTATCTTAGGATTCGTTGGTCTTGCTACAACCAACATTTAGTTTTAATTTAATAATAATTATTATTAATAATAATTTTCATTGCCTTATAAACATTTTAGTTTATATATTAATGTTATTACATATTTTATTTTAATGTTACACTTATGAATAATTTTGAAGTTAATTCTTATTTTGTTATATTATTATTTTAAATTATTTTTATTTCACTTTCCAAAAATAATTATATATATTAATATTATATGTACTTTTTAATATACATATATTGTTATTTAAAAAAGTTGCATACAAAGAACAACAAACCGACAAAAGCAATATCAACATGCAACACTCATTCAATCTATGACAGGTAGAATGTAAAGCAATCCTATTGTGGGCGTCCATGTACCCACGGACCAAGGTGCCAGGGGCACAACATCATATCCACTTACCTGGCATTTTCTGATCCGTTGCCTCGGTTAATGGGGTGGGTGTTCCTCAATCTACCTACCCCGATACCTACACCTGCATCACAAACACTAATAGCAGAATCACATTCTTCTAAGAAAATTAATCTCTAGTAGTGGGTATGTGACAAAATCAAAATGCAAATCAAAATCTAGATATTTTTCAACATCCTTTACCAAAACATGGTAAAGAAGTTGTAAATCAAGTGGAACACCATAATGTTCCTCATCCAACTCGATATGTGGGAACTATTAGTGGTTTTCTACCCCATCATGATTTGCAAATATTATGTGTAACTACTGAATATCAAGTTACTATTAGACCCTTAAGAAGTTATCAAATTACATCTTTGGAAAGTGATGAAGAAAGTGAAACAGGAAGTGAAACAGAGATTGATTCAAATAGTTCTGAATATGAATCAGATCAAGTCATACCTATTATAGATTTATTGGTCCCAGAAGAACCATTTCCAAGAAGGACGACTATTAGACCATCATCTCAATAATGGCTTTCAAATGAGCAAGCAAAAAATGCTAGACCCCATTTTGGTAATCCATGACATAGTAATATTGTAGGTACCATTGGAGTGGTTACCAGGAAATAAGCACAAAATCAAAATTCTCAGGATCAAAGTGAGAAAACAACACCATTTGTATTAAAAAACCCTACTAAGGGAAATAATGTAGCCAATCCAAAACAAAGATCCCCATATGATATAAATGAGTAATTAGCTACAATCACAGCAAGAATATCTCTTTTGGATCTCTTAAGAACTTCTTCTATCCACAGAGAAGAATTAATAAAAACTCTAAGTAATATGATGGTACCTAAAGATATTGAACCTAATGTTGTAGTAAATGCTATAACTTTGGATGAAATAAACTTCATAGATTTTCATGATAAAGATATCCCTCCTCAAAGTATGTATGGGGATAATCCTCTATACATCACAACATTGATTGGAGACGTAGGAGTTAAAAGAGTCTTAATTGACAATGGATCATCACTAAACATATGCACATATGATTTCTTTCAAAGGTTTGGATTTAAGAAAGAAGATATGAAAAAAACTGAAATGATTATTAAAGAATTTAATGATGAAACTCAAGAAACATGTGGAGTTATGAAGATTCCATTGCAAGTTGGTCCAAGGATATTATATACGACTGTGTTTGTTGTACCTTGTTTTGCATCGTACAACATTCTTCTAGGTCGACCTTGGATCAATGCAATGAGAGCAGTACCTTCCACGCTACATCAATGTGTTAAATTTGAATTTAAAAATCAATTAGTCACCATTCATGGAGATCCTAGACCATTTGATATGTGTGTTGTGGCAGAACCTGTAGGAGTTCTATTTTGTCCTGCTATGTTTGTTGTCCACCCTAGTCCATCTTCATCATCAAAACTTTCTAAAGCTAAATCACCTTCTAAATATACATCATCAAAAACACAGTCTAAATCATCAACATCATTATCATCATCGCCTTCTGAACCTATATCTAATCCATTTTCTAAATCTATAATAATAGATCCACCTCTTGAATCAACCACATTTAAATTTACAACATCTAAAGAACCAACCAAAGAAGATAATCCATCTACTTCATATGCCATTTCGGATGAAGTATTACCGGATTTATCTTCGGTACTAGCAACAATAGAAGAAGTTAATTTTTCTACCCAAGACTCCTTGATACTATATAAATTACCACCATCTCCTCGAACATTAGGCTTACCAAATAAGGTAAGCATCTATCATATTGGGAGTTGTGCCTTTGTTTATGCAGGATATGATTGGGGTAAATTTTCAACTGTAAAAATTACAATTGATCAAGATGGATTTGCTAAATGTTATTTTTTTGATGGATATATTAAATCAAAACCAATGATGTGTGATATGGGTTATAGAGGTAAATATTTAGGACCTCAGGAAAATGGTATAAAAGAAACTTTGGAAGTCGAAGAGTGGCCAACCCGATGTGGTCTTGGTTATATACCTACAAAAATAGAACCCTTCCCATATGAAAATGATGACCACCTAGAACAAAAAGAACCTTTTAAAATGATACATAATTGTAATATGTTAACTATGGTCTATCCAAAAATGATTACCTCTTTGGATGAATGTTTAGAGGGGGATATCTGTCATGATATATCTTTGGATGAGGTTCTCAGAAATAATTTTTTCTTTGATGGATCAATGCCATGTGTAGCTCACATAGAAGCTACTAACCCACAAGAAGAATTAGCAAAATATACACTAGAATAACTACAAGAAATGGGGGTGTCACCCGCACCTCCTAAATTTGAGAGAGAGTTGAATATTATTGTAGAAATTTTCATAAAAATAAACATTGGAACAAAAGAGAATCATCGCGTGGTCAAAATTGGATCGAAGTTAAGTGAAGAAAAACAAAATCTATATATTGAATTCCTTACTGAATATCCTGACATCTTCGCTTGGACATATGTAGATATGTCAGGCCTAGATCCTTCTGTAGTTGTGCATCATCTAGTAGTGTGCTCTGATGCTAAACCTATAAAACAAAAACTTAGAAAAATGCATCCCAAAGTAGCACTACTAGTTAAAAGTGAATTAGAGAAGCTTTTGAATTTAAAGTTTATACAAGCTATTGACTATGCTGAGTGGATATCAAATGTCATTCCAATAACTAAGAAAGAAGCTACTAAAATTAGGGTTTGCACAAATTTTAGAGATATTAATGTTGCATGCCCTAAGGATGACTTTCCTCTCCCTAATATGGATCAAATCATAGATTTTACATCTAGGAGTGGGATGTTATCTCTTATGTATGGTTTTTCAGGATACAACCAAATTAGAATAGCTCCTGAAGACCAAGCTAATACAACTTTCATTACCCCTTGGGGGACCTTTTGTTGGAAAGTCATGCCCTTCGGTTTAAAGAATGTTGGTGCAACATATCAAAGAGTGATGACATATATTTTTCATGATATGATGTATAATATTTTGCATGATTATGTGGATAACATTATAGCTCGCTCGACTAAAGAAGATGATCACATTAATGATTTAAGAAAAGTGTTTGATAGATTAAGAGAATACCAGATACGTTTAAACCTAGAAAAATGTATATTTGGAGTAAAATATGAAAAATTATTAGGAGTCATTGTGTCTATGTGAGGCATAGAGGTATATCCTTTAAATATTAAGGCTATCTATGATATACCACCTCCTAAAAACATATCATAATTAATAAGCTTGCAAGGAAAGTTACAAGCTATTCGTCGTTTCATTGATAAATTGGTAGATAGAACAAAACCTTTTCTTAAATTACTTAAGAAAAATATTTCTTTCCAATGGGATAAGGAATGTCAAGAATATTTTGATAGCATTAAGCAATACCTTCTTAATCCTTTAGTGCTTGTTCCACCTAGACCAGATTGTCCTTTCATTTTATATATTTCTGCCTCAGAACTGGCACTTGGAGCTATGTTGGCTCAAATCGATGACGAAAAGAAGGAACGAACCACATATTATATAAGTAGAACTTTAATAAGTTATGAAATGAGATATACTCCATTAGAAAAACTTTGTTTAGCAGTTGTATTTTCTACACAAAAATTGTGGCATTATATGCTTAGTCAGAAAATATATATCATTGCTAAATCTGACCCATTACGGTACTTGATTGGTAAACCATACTTATCAGGATGCACAACTAAGTGGGTTCTTGCTCTTAGTGAGTTTGACCTTGCATTTTTCGGCCAAAAATCCATAAAATGCCAAGTTATAGCTGATCAATTAGTTGTTGCTCCTATAGAGTCTACTCATCCCATGAATATTGAATTTCCTGATGAGTGCCTTAATTTAGAAGAAGATCATTCTAAAACTTGGACATTGTTTTTTGATGAAGCTAGATGTATGAGTGGTGCCGGTGCAGGTATCATATTAATATCTCCTCAAAAGCACCTAATACCTTTATATTTTAAATTACAATTATCATGTACTAATAACACTATAGAATATGAAGCTCTAATCCTTGGATTACGAGCTGCTTTAGCTTTAAATATTAAAGTTTTATCTATTTTTGGGGATTCTCAACTCATGATAAATCAAATCAATGAAGTTTACCAAACACGAGATGAGAAAATTCACCCTTATAAAGAATATTTTCTTAAGCTTGTTTCATTATTTGAAAAGGTGACTTTAGAAGCCATTCCTAGAACTAGCAACCATGCTATCGATGCTATGGTTGTGACTACCTCTTTACTGCCTTTGGAGTTGGATTATGAATATGCCACTATCATTATTCATAAACTCCAAGAACCCGCTTCCTCTAAATCCTTCTTAGAGCCATTGGATGTATTTTTTATTAATGAAATTACCCCAGAGCCTTGGTACACATATATTTTTAACTTTCTATAGAATGGGACTTTCCCTAAAGGATTCGATAGAAACCAACGTAGGTTACTGCGTAAGCAAACTATTTGCTTCGTAATAATTGGTAATACCTTATATAAAATATCTTTTGAGGGTATCCTATTAAGATGTCTAAACCTTGAAGAATCTAAGAAAGCCTTAAGTGAAGCCCATGATGGATCCTGTGGAGGATACTTTAGTGGAAGTACCATTGCTAAAAAACTCCTTAGAATGGGCTATTTTTGACCTTCTATGGAAAAGGATGCTAATTATTATGTAAGCCATTGTGACAAATTTCAAATATATGCTAACCTTGTCCATGCTCCTGCTCAGGAACTCCAAACCATAGCTGCTCCTTGGCCCTTCTCTAAATGGGGTTTAAACATTATTGGTAAAATTAACCCTGTCTCATCTGATGGTCATAAATTTATAGTAACTGCAATAGAATATTTTACAAAGTGGGTTGAAGCTATGCCTTTAGCTTCTTGCATAGGATTTCAAGTCTCCAAATTCATCTTCAATAAAATCATTTGTAGATTTGGAATTCCATCTAACCTCATTTCTGACAATGGTACATGCTTCAAAAACAAAGATGTCAAAAAATTATGTTAAAAATATAAAATTCAACATAGATGGTCTACTCCTTACTATCCACAAGGAAACAGACAAGCTGAAGCATCCAATAAAACATTAATCAAAATCCTAAAAATATTGGTTAATAAAATAGGCCGTGACTGGCACATACAATTATATCCCACTTTGTGGGCTTATCGAACTAGTGTTCATACTCCTACTGGCGCTTCACCTTTTGTCTTGGTCTATGGTGCTGAAGCGGTTTTTCCATTTGAGTTAGAAGTTCCTTCTTTAGCTCTGTTACTTCAAGATGCTAAAGTAGGAGATGAATATCGTGCTGGCAGATTGAGTCAGTTGGAATTTCTAGACGAAAAGTGCATCCATGCTTTAGAGCATCTCCGTGCCTACCAAGACAAACTTAAAAGATCATATGCAAAGAAAGTCCATAATAGATCATTTGAAGTTGGAGATTTAGTCTTAAAATAAAATAAAAAAAATACTAATGCAAGAAAAGACCTCAAAGGAAAATTCCAACCAAATTGGCTTGGACCATTTATCATCACTGCTAAATTTGGATCAGGTGCATACCGATTGGCTACCTTGGATGGAAAATATCTCAAGGAACCCATGAATATTATGCATATAAAAATATATTATGCATAAAGACAAGAGCCTCATCATTGTACATAGTTGTAAATATTTTTTTCAAAAATAAATAAAAAAATTACAAAATCCGAAAATTTCCAAAAAAATATATTTCAAAGCATTATTAGATCAATTTTTTTTCATTTATTATCTACTAAGATTGCAAGTTATATTCTAATTTACTTCAGATAAATCCAAAAGTTATCTTGAACCATGCACTAAAATTCATATTTAATAAATTTTGATTTTTTTGCTTTGATTATAAATCTCTCTTGTATCAAAGCACACTATTACTTCATTAAATAATTTTGAGTATTACAAATGATCTTGCTAATTCTTGAACCAAGAACACATTTTACATATTAAAAATTATTTGTTGCAAATTCGATAAAAATGATACTACTTAGTAAATCTTAAATACCTTAAGTAAAAGAATTTTTCTTGCTATCCTATCATGTGCATGGTCTAGAATACTGAGAAATTGGAAAAAGGACAAGCTCCTCTCTACCCAAATAAAATCCCTTGCCCCATGTCTAATCTGGGCAAGTATCCCGAAAAAGAGAAAGAGAAAGAAAAAGGAAAAGAAAAGAAAAAAGAAAAAAAAATCAAAGAAAAATGTTCCAAAGCAATAAAGTCCCCTTGTTCAAAAATGAACAAGAAATACCTATCCTACAAATGTAAAGAAAATAAGGGAGTATTGAACTTGAATCCCTGGAATATCTCAGTTATTCGAAAATCATGAGGTAAACCCCATATCAGGTGATTTGTGCCCAACTTGCTTGACATTGGGTAATTCCTTCTCACATGGCGATATGTCTGTCACATTAGTAATTCCTCTTTTGTACAGACCAATGTTTGCATTTGTATTAGCTAGCTTTTGGTAATTTGATTTACATAGTAGTTCAGTACCATTGCATGCGCAAAATCATGGTCAAATGAACATTTCACTTGCACACACATTGGTTCATTTAAGTTTGCCTCATCATTTCCTTAACTCAAAATCGGTAAATGAACCTTTACAAAGCACACACATTTTTTACTTGAGAGATTTTGTATCATCATGACAATCAAAATAGACAATGAATTCACTTTTCACACACTGGTTCTAGATAAATTTGAATTTGTCTTAGAAATAAGTTAAAATATTGCTTTGGAATTTTGTTAGATAATTAATTTCAATCTTTTGCATTTGTTCTTATAAATTATTTTATCATCATAGCACAATAATTTATTTCAAATAATATTGCAAAATCAAACATAATCATCATGCATTTTATTTTGATTTTCGCGACGATGGTATAGTTCCTAAGTAACTATTTTCTTCAAATTTCACACTTAGGAATTTTATGCCTAGCGAAAATCATAGTTCTAATTTTTCATACCCCAAAATAATTCCATGTATTTCTTTACACAAATTATAAAATCTTTTCAACATGTGACATAATGATCTATCCAATGTTAATTTTGCATTTTTAAGAAAAGATAAAATTTATATCTTGTCCAGTATTTTTCATTTTGATTTTCGTGATGATGGTATTATTCTTAAGGAATTAGGAATTCTTTGCCTAGCGCAACTCATATTTCAAAATTTTCATGCCCAATCAACAAATTTTCACAAACAATTATTCAACACATTGTTCCAAAACAACTCAAACACATTCTTTTTTTATGAAAGGAGCCTTAAGATTATTCTTAAGCAAACGACCTTTTTAGCAATAGCAAAAACATTCCTCACAAACAGGATTAGCTTCGAGACTTAGCGAGCTGTGAACTCCACCAACAGTCTCATAACAGCACAACATCCTTTGAGGTTTATTGCTAAAATCTATCAAAATGTATTTCCAAAAAAAAATATTTCATTTTCATAAACACATTTTTCAACACCCATTTTGTTCATTTCATTTACTCAAAGCATGATTAATAAACATCTCATCATCCAACAAATTAAAATGCAAAATTAATTAAACAAAACACATGAAGTCACATTGAGACAAAAGATCTCTCTCTCTCTCTCTCTTATATATATATATATATATATATATATATATCTCGAAAACCTATATACAAAAACAAAGATAGTCTGATATGCCACAATCCTCAAAAATGGCATACTTAGTCATATATATCATACAAATATCTAGGATCATCCCCTAGAGGCCCTAGAACTATGTGCCTCATCATCTCTGCCAAGGGGTGGAGGTGGTGGTGGCATATCTCGTGTCGCCGTAGTAGTCCTAGAGGAAGATGCCCTGGATGTAGAATGAGATGACCCAACTCGAATCGGCTCTGCAATATCAACAGGGAGAGGCTCTCTCCGATATGTAGGTACCAATACAAAATATAGAGTCCGATAGAAGTTCATCTACACCACTGCTCGTAGTAACTCATCCCCTACTCAACTCCGCTCAGACCGCCTTGTCTGAGTCGGTACCATATCCCCAGCTCTCTGTCCCACCTATGCATGAGGCTCTACCAACTCTCTCTCTAGATTATAGATCCTGCTATGCAGACCCGCATCCTCAGCTCTAGCATGTGCTAGCTCTCCCTCCAAAGACTCTATAGTAGTCTTCTAGGTGGTATTCTCCCCTTATAATCGAGCTACCTCTCCTCATAGAGTAGCCATATCACTACTCTCCCCCTCCTACAGTATCCCTTTGCCCTTCCTGGATGAAGGTGGTCTCTCCTCATGATGGGTAGATGCTCCCCCCTCCTCCTGGGATGAAGCCCTCCTCTCCTATCTCTCTTGGGGATTCGATCATTTTTGAGAAATATGACCACCCCAAGTGCGAATACCTAGTCTTCTTAAATATTCCTGGGTAACCGACTGCTCCTATTGGCTTGTTGATTAACGCTGCCTAAAAACTTGATCAACAACTCGTAACACTACACTCCTTCGTGCAGTCAATCGAGCAAGACATATATGGGCATACCAATGTCTATATCTATACGTAACCCCAACATCGTCATCCATCGCTATCTCTATCAGAGCATCATCAGGCACCGGATACAAAAATATTACCAAGTTGGGAGCCCCACTCAGAGTGGTAGGATCCCGAGTAGACCTAGAAAAAGTAACATTTTGGTACTGAGGAATGTCCTATCAGAGCCCAAATTGTCGTTGCACTCAATCAAAATGGTGCAACTCCACCTCCCCATCATGCATCCACAACCAAATGGTCCACCTGATGTGGGCCAACTCGAAGGTGTCCTCCTCCCATCCTGGCAGTCCTCTCCAGGGCCTCCAAATAATATCCTCAACCAATAAATCATCTAGGAGCCTTCGCATACCAACAAGGTTGACTCGTCTCCCATGGCCTCCTTGTATAGGCCAGTAGAATACCTGAGGTCTATCCTCAGCCACCCTAGGCTGGTCATCTATCACCCTAACCAATGGCAACCCTATAGGCCACTCAATAGCTAGGTGCTCCCAACACCACACCTATAGAAATGATGTCAGAATGAGGCCCTTGCCCTCCTTGTAGACTACTCTGTGCAAAAATCTATATAGTCTACATAAGATGAAGGAAACCCAAGCAAAGTGAACCCTCTGATATCTCATATCACATATGACCTATGCTAAGGTCCAAGGTAGCTGCATCCCACTAGGATGGCACAAAATCAACCCACTCACAACCCCACTTAGCAGTATTGTCAATCGAGAAACTTCCTCTGTCCTTTCGAGTCTCTCTAGTGGAACCCCTCCCTTCCTCAATAGGAATCTGGGATCTCCAATCAATCGGTGCATAGCTTGGCCTTGGTTTCCAGATGTGGCAACCCAAATACCCCATAGTGGTAACCTCATAATCCTCCAGACATCCTCTAGGGTGGGAGCCATCTCTCCTATCGGTAGCTAGAAGCAAGAAGACTTTGGATACCATCTCTCTGCTAACGTTGTTAGCAGTCGCATATCCAGACAAATATGTGGCATCTCTACCACATGTTTGAGGCCTACCACCTCTAAGGTAGCCCACTCATCATCAGTAAGGGCATCCAAATCTGCCTGTAGGGTGGCATGTCTCCACTCCTGGTTCTTTAACTCAACCAACTATCAAAATAAAACACAAAACAATAAAATATTAATAATCGGATTATCAAAATAGAAAATAGCAAAATTGTATCATAGAGCACACGAAATTGTATCAATTTCGTCAAGATCATATCAATTTTCATGATATTGTATCGTACGATATCGCTTATTATTGGTATGATATTGATGAAATCGTACCTATTTCTTCAATATCGTATCATACGATATTGCAAAATCGTTACGATTTCATAAAATCGATAGGATTTTATGAAATCATTATGATTTCACAATTAGGGCCATGCGATGGCAGTCGTGCCCTAAAAATCCATTTTTAATTAAAAATTTAACAAAAAAAATATGAAAAATTTATCCTACAAACATAAGAAATCCTTACCCAGAGTGCTCCGTCTCCCGCTCGGATCAAATCTGCGCGATGAGAAACTCCTGCCATGTTTTCTCTAGAGCTCTGAAAGTGCACAAAGGTAAAAACTAAATAAGTTACCTTTTTAGGTTATTTTTCTTATTTATACTCCACATTTTTGAGTTTTTATCCAAACATCAATTTGGATATAAAAACTCGAAGGGGGTATCATAAATATTGTATTTCGAAACAATTTACATCAAAACTTATAATCATCAACGAAAATTGTAATAAATTTTTGCTTTCTCAAAAAACGTGTCACACTTTTCTTTAACGCAATTTCTTCTGAAACTGCGCTAAAGAGGGGGTAAAATGTAACACCTTAAAATTGACTCATTTCATTTCATACATTTGCATGAAAAACACAAAAATTGCAAAAATTATATTCTGCATTTATTACCTTAAAATTCGTGTCTTTTTGACGAGATCGTACTACGATCAGTAGGATGGTAGTGCTATCTCTAAAATTGTAGCATGATTTCAAACAATATGATATTTACGATCGGTGTACGATATCATCGATCGTAATACGATCTTGCCCTAAAACAAAAAAATTAAAATTAGAAAAAGATAAAGTTAGTTAAACGGTTTCTTACCTATGTAACTACATGGGATTTGCAAGATTGAATCCGTTTGGTTTCGCCCAAGCTTGGAAGGAGTTGCAACAATCCAACCTCCTCCCCATTCTGGACACTCTCCCCTTCTTATTTAATCAGACCATCCCCTCTATAATTCTCCTAGCTCCATCGCACTTTAGAGAACTTAGTCCAATTTCGCATCTAGCTCTAGTTATTTTAATTTTGCTTGCAGGATCGAAGATGATCGTCGTAGATCGGATGTTGTAGTACCATGATCGTAGTATGAACTTGCAGGTTTAGAGTACGATCTTGCTCAGAAGGCTATGATCTTGCCTACAACTTGCTTGGGGGCAACCCCGAGCCCTGGTTCACAATTTCTTTGCATTTTATCATTAAATATATATTTCATTTAGCATATTTATCACATAGGAGATTCAATTTAATCATCTGCATCCCTGGAGTTCACCCAATTGCATGTAATTGCATCTTTTAAGTAATTCATACTCATTCATTTATCAAATTCATATCACCATTAATGTCCATAACATCTATTAGATCTAGAACATACTTGTTAAGCATAATTTTAAGTATAGAGTTATAGATCAATCTGTTTTCTATCCTTCACCCATGCATTTGTTGTCTTCTATCAAAATCGGATCATTCTATCTTTATTCGGGTTATGATCTTGTAGAATCGTAATACGATCTTGCAGTATTGTAATATGATATCGCTTGTTTCTATACGATCTGGAATACATACAAAAAGTAGAAACTTCATCAGACATTCGGATTAAGGTAAGGCATTGTATTATCTTATTGCATTTTGTTATCTGTTATCTGTTGTTTGCATTTAAGCTAAAAAACACATATAAATTAAGTTAGTTGCATATTGGCCAAACTTAGGCTTGTATGATATTGGATTAAAAAGAACACATCTAAACCAATTCCTAAGCCTAGGCACGAAAACTGCCACAAAACGTTTCCTGGTGAACCCAAAACCCATTCATCAAAAAATCACCATAAGAGGGTACGAACTCAAGTACCTCTCCTCTGAGGTGTAGACCTATATTCCCATCCCCATTTTAAACGCGGATCCATCAGCCTGAAGGAAAGGGGTGCAAAAATTTTAGACCTATAGTTTGACACTTGTCATGTTAGTTAGGATATGCACATTAAGGAGGAATGTTAGAATATTAATGTGCACTATGCCTTCACTTTTAGTTTGACACTTGTCATGTTCCTTGACAAGTGTAATGTTCTTCATATAGGCTTATGCCTATATATTGTAATCCTATTCTTGTATAATATATCTCATCTATTCCTCATCCTAACATTTGGTATCTAAAGCCATGTAGAGGTGTTTTTTTTCTAGTGGTATTTGGTCGAAAGGTGTAGACACCTAAAATGTGTCATGTTTAGGAAACCACTCATATGAGCACATCTAAAGACCATATGTCCAATTTTGGACCTTTCCAAGAGCAAGCAGTGGTTCTAACCACTCAAAATGGCAATTTTAGCCCATTTAAGCTTAGCAATTGTAGGCTAGAGTGGCCAGCAGAGCAACCAATTTAGCAGCTATAGACTAGAGCGGCCAGCAAATCTTAGCCATTGTAGGCTAGAGCGACCAGTAGAGCAACCAATTTAGCAGCTATAGACTAGAGCGGCCAACAAATCTTAGTTGTTGTAGGCTAGAGCGACTAGTTGAGCAGCCAGTTTAGCCATTGTAGGCTAGAGCGGCCACAACTAGTAGCTACAGACGATAGCAGCTAAGCTCTAAATATGCAATTTGCCGACAATAGGCCCAATCAGGGGTGAAAGTGGTAGTTTGCATGCAATAAAATGAGTGGGGACAACTTTGCATTCCCCCTCACAACCAGTTCACATGGGAGACTCAAGGCCTAAGTTAGACTTCAGTTAACTGGCTTTCAAACATAGAAAAAGACAAAACTTATCATGCTAACGACCAGTTTGCATAGGAGACTCAAGTTTGCAGTTATATTTTAGTTAACTGGCCTTCAAACATAGAAAAGACAAAAGCTTCTCATGCTAACATTCACTATGCATGAGAAATTCATTCCTAGGGCTTGGACATAGACCTAGGGTTTCACACTATAAAAGGTCCAATCCTGAGAGCACCAAGGGATCCATAATCATCCATCCATGATCAAATATCAATTCTGAGACCAAGGATGATCTTTTAGCAGACTTCTTTGAGAGAGCTTTTCTTGGAGAGCATACACAGTGAAGCCCTATCGGATTGGAGAGCAGATCTGAGCACCCTTGAGGAGCAACAAAGTGCTAGCCAACTGAGAGGTAATCATCCATACACATATGGTAATCATTTAACATTGATAGCAACTTAAGCCCATAGTCTTTGGGTCAATAGAGAGGGATTTCATCTTAGCGGTCGTTGTCCTAGACAGTGGCCCACAAACCTAGTCTAGGGTTTAGGTGTTAGTTTCTCTTATTCTGCTTTCTTTATATTTCACATCATTAGCATAAGATCCATTTTGCTTCATTTATTTGCTTTCATAGCACTAGTTTCATTGCATTTATTATCATTGAGCATATTTCCTTTTATTGTCATATTTATTGTTAACAACCTCATCCGGGGAGGCAATCTTGGACAACTAAGCGTGTGTTGTTGTTTTCATGATCACAGGACTACAGGTTCATTAGATAGATTAGCAACATTCGAAAGCACAAATATCCCTCCAGGAATCAGACTTGGAGAAGGAGGCATCTGTAAGCCCTCATATATTTTTGTGTGCGGAATCGGGAAGCCTTTAAAAGCGCACCACCCCTTGCAAGGGGACATCTTACCCACTTGTAATTCATTGTATCAAAATGGGTATCCCTAAGAGGTACCGACATGTAACTGGGTTTCAATATCAATAAAAGGATCTATCTTTGTTATTTCTACATTACATGCTTTTATGTGGTCTTTTATTTCATTTTGGTATTAACATTGCAAGTAGAGTAGAGCGGTGCATGCATCCCGAGATCGCTATAGATGGCGATAACTATGGGACCTTCACTAATTTTTCATTTTTTTCCTGAATACTAACTTATTTTTATGTGCAAGTTTGGCTGCTCTGAGCTATAGTGGCCAAAAATCAATCGCTCCTACTTACAGCGGCCAAACAACAGCCGCTCTGATCTATAGCGGCCAGAAACCAGCCGTTATGATCAATAATGGCCAGCAGAGAAGTACAGTAGAGGGAATAATTTTTGTCATATGAGCGAGATTCAAGGTTGGTACCCCTTCTCGATATTTCTCTGATTTTCTTTCTGCATTTGATTTCCAGAAATAGGAAGCATAAACATAGATTAATTAGGGAAAATGAAAGAAATAGAGATATAAAAACAGCATTTTATATTTCCTAGGTTTCTTTTAGATTTCCTCTAGGTGCTGCTAGGAATAGTGAACCTCTGCATGTAAGGTCCGCCCTAGTCTCCAGCATGCTAGGCCATTGTGTTTTGGTTTGCTTGCATGTGGCCCAATCAGTGGCTATTTTCATCACAAAATAGGAGAGTGCATTAAAATCATATAGACTAGTTATAAATGCATTTGTCTAAAAATGAAACTTTATTTTTAGGCATTGTAGGAAAATAGTCATGAATGCTATTTGATGCATCACTTTCTATTTCAAAATCTAAAAAGAATCACACACATTCACACGTATCATTTTAAACATTGGGGAGTTGGATTTCATCACCAACCCCCAATTCAGTTCGGTGACATTGGAATTCACCTCCTTCCATCGGCTTACCCCCTAGATATCTTAGAACGGAGTAAGGCACTTACTCATAGTGGTACTAGTTACTTATGTTCAAATTGTCTCCCACTATTGGAACAATCATTGGTTCAGAGTGGAAGAGCTAGGCAAACCCCCCACTGGGATTTAAGCGGTGTACCCTAGTCTCTTTTTGAGAAAATCATGTTTGGCATGGGTGTTCTTGGTTCCCACTATGGATGAGTCCCCTCATTCTAAATCCAAAGAAAGAGCAAGAAATAAAAAGCAACAACACATCTGAAACACACTAAAACAAGTTCTTAGGATACACATTTAATCCTTAAAAAGAGATAATCATATTGTTTGCTTGGTGTGTTTCTTCATTGTTGGGTAATCAACCTAACCCTAATTTTTCAAAGAAATATATGATACCCATAACCTTTTGCGGAAGTCAAAAATTTTATAACAAAAATTATGGTCGGGAGACCTCCCATGGTGAGCAAGACCGTCAATCTAGAGAGGGAATCGGGTTCCATACCCATCACATCTCATTACATTGAGAGTTCAAATCAGCCCAATGAGGGGCAATATAGAGGGAAGAGAGTTGTCGACCTTGTTGCGCAATTCGAAGTAGACAAGAACCCCTGCATAAAGTTGCAGAGTCATAGACCCAACACAACAAACCGATCAAATCAATCACATGGGTCACATGCAATTGAGAGAGAACAAAGGCTCCAAGATAAATTTGATGAGTGGGATCAAATTTATTCACTATCGACGTCCAGAACCATAGCCACAGAATATTCTGCATCTGGAAGCTCACAAAGCATGACTACTAAATGCACCACTCAACCTGGAGATGCTTCAAAGCGACCCCATAAATCTCATACAAAGTTTGACCACAGAGACCCTTATCACCATACAAAGCACACTGAACAAGTTACCTTAGCTAGTAAGAGCAAAGAGATAGTGGAAACCTCTTCGAGGAATCTACGAATCAAAACCACAAGAACAGTGTTAGAAAAACATGAGTCTTCTATGACAACACAAGCTAACCGCATGCGGTGGTTGGAAAATGCATTACGTAAGGAGCGAGAGCTAGTGGAAGCTCTCGAACAAGATAAACAAAGAGAAAGACTCTTGCGCCAACATGAGTAGTGCTTAAGAGAGCAAGTTGAGTGGCTAGCTCTTAGCAATTTATAGACAAATGGTGGTGACCACCAAAGAACTAGATGCGTTGACTCACCTAAGGAGAGGCACACTAGACAAGATAACCCACAACAAAACCATGAACAAAATCCAACTAGTGGGGAAAGGGCAAACATAACAAACCAGGATCACAATCCCGAGTCCCTTCATAGGAGGGAGGAAAATAGAACAAATCAAATGGATAGAGAGTTACCTCCATTACCACTTTGAGTAGGCCTACAAGAGGAGGAAATACGTGCATCAAATGCATTTCAAGAGCTTGCTAAAAATATGAAAGCCTTTGAGAAACAAGAGGCAG
Organism: Wollemia nobilis; assembly: GCA_028583015.1. NCBI lineage: Eukaryota > Viridiplantae > Streptophyta > Pinopsida > Araucariales > Araucariaceae > Wollemia > Wollemia nobilis. The sequence continues at coordinate 69,247 of JAQPPZ010003905.1, forward strand.
CTAGGAACCAACCAACATTAAGCAAAATACACAACCAACCATTATGTCCATCAGTTCCTAGCCCTGCATATCCTAAGTATTTTGAGATGCCTAGGTTGGATAAGTTTAAGGGTGAAGAGGATGCACAAGAACATGTCACCAACTTTATCAATGCATGCTTTTATCTAGAAGATAGTGATGCCCTTATGCTGAGAACCTTCATTATGACATTTTTGAGGGTTGCCACCCAATGGTTCAACCAGCTTCCCAAGCACAACATATCCAATTTTGAACAACTAGTGAATGCATTCTTAAAATGTTTCTCTTTTGGTGCTAAGAAGAAGGTGAACCTCTCAGACCTGGCCAACCTAAAGCAGTATGATGATGATCCAATCATGGATTATGGGGATAGATGGAGAAAAATCATGGCAAAGTTGTCATTTTCATCCCGATCGAAGAGTTAATCTGAATGTTCACAAAAATTTGTGCCAAGCATATCTCATTACTATTGCAACTACAGAAGTATGATACATTCGAAGAAGCCTTGGCTCAATCCAAGCTTATTGAAGATATAAATATCGAATAAGGAGACCTAAATATCTATAGCAAGAAATAATGGAACGAGAGTATGCAACATCAATCACAATAGGCCCAACCTACAGATGTCAACCAGATCATGTTAAGCATTCCAAAAATAGCACAGAGCCAACAACAAGAAAACTACCAAGCTCAGCCTCCTACTATGTATTACAACTAGTGCAACAAGAATCAAGGCAGGGGCAAACAGAAACAACCCCCTCACAATTATACACCATTGCCTGAATCCTTGACATCAAATTTCAATCTCCTTTGCGAGGCCAAGGTTTTAAACTTGCCTAAGGAGCGCATCCTGGATCCTAATTACCCCAAACCTAAGGGGTATAGGGAAGATCTCTATTGTGTTTACCATCGACAAAATGGCCATGATATCCAGGATTGTGTTGCATTCAAGAATATAGTGCAGGATATGTTGGATAAGAATGAATTGCAAGACATCAACATATTCAAAAATCTTCTCCCCAATCATGGGGCCAACAAAAATCAAGTTGAGCATGTCAATGAGGTGCACATAGCCCCACCTAAGGAGGGTTTTATAGGTATGATCAATACTACAATAAGAAGCAAAATATGCCTTGATCAGCCCAACATACCAAAAAAGTTAACTAAATTTGATAATCTATCACAGTCCATACCAACAATAAGTTCAATGCACTTACAAAAAGACCATGTGATTGCCTTTCATAGGCAGGAGATTAAGACAATCTCTCAGGATGAACCTGATCCTCCGCTCCACATCATAGTAAGAATCAATCAAATTCCATACAAGAGAGTCTTTATTGACACTGGGTCATCCATCAACATCATCACAGCTGTAGCTTTGAAGTATTTAAATCTGCCACCTTCACGCATTAAGGACACAACATTTACATTAAGGGCCTTCAATGATGCTACTTCCCCAACAATTGGCACAATAATCCTACCTATATAGGTTGGGATAAATATGATACCTACATTTGTGCCATATATTGGAGGGTGAGAGGCAGTACAACATATTGCTAGGCAGACCATGGATGAGGGATATGGAATGCATACCTTCCATAGTGCACCAAAACCTAAAATTCATACATCAAGGACAAGTGTATGTGGTCCCCCATGATCTTGAGCCATTCAATTATTATAATAAAGTTGATGAGATACAAGAAAAAGTGCCTTCTCAAGAGTTTGTGGCAATGGTCAATAGCGAGATAGAGGACCAAGTGACTCTAAAGTAGATAAAACAAGATGTGGTGCAATCAAATGTTACTTCCCCATTGAAGGGATCAAAACCATTGGCATTAGTCACCCCTAACTCACTTCTCATGGTGCCTCCTCAAGAACAAGAACAATTGTTCCCCCCACATCAGATAGGGGGTATCAAACCAAGTACAATGCAACACTACGAAGTGAAACAGAAACATGAACTAAGTCATAAACATGAGCATGTGGATACCACTAACAAAGTGGATCATCATGAAGCATCCACATCAACTCGAATAAAGGAAATGGGTGAGTTACAGTTACCTAGTGTATCTTTAGCACCTACTTTATCACCTCCTTCAATAGACAATGGTATTTCAAACCAATCGCTAGAAATACACATGAAAGTCATATCAATAGTGGAGCATATGCAAAATCACCTCTACAATATAGAGATCCAAATGGAAAAACAAAATGAGGCATTGCACTTTATCATGAACCATATTAAAAGATAAAGCAACCTTTATCTAAGGTCAAATTGTCTCTTGGGCAGCCATAAGAGAAGCCTCAACAAGAGCCCTCTGATCCAGCAAGTGACATACCTAGGGCTCAACCTAGTTCTCATACCAAGACAAAGCATGCTAAACACTCAAAGCAACAACAACGCATTTGGACTCCTTTAAACGAGTCTATGTCAAATATTTTTCAAAATCTACAGGAAGCTAAGGTCATCACCTTACCCGACATAAAGCCTCTATACCCAAATAGAGCTAAACCCAAGGGTTATAGGGAGGACCATTACTACATCTACCACCGAATAGAGGGCCATGACATTTGCAATTGCAAAGGATTCAGACATGTAGTTCAAGACCTCATAGATATTGGGGCATCTCCCATAGATGGTTCATTCATTTCATCTCATCAAGATAGGGGCACCCCGCAGAGGTCTATGCCCCAATTGGGAGAGTTGATTTCTGTCACTCTTCCTAAGCAAGATGATTACATTACAGTGGATAACATGTGCACTGGGGATCTTAAAGGTCAAATACCTTCCCCATCATCCACATCAAGTTCAATGAGACAAAGTGAGGGTTCTGAATGTATCACACCTTCCTCACTTTCATTAAGTGGTGCACACATTGGGGGTATTTAAGGTGTCACACCTTCCCCCCATAATATATCAAAAATACAAAAACATTCAAATATATCAAAAATACAAACAAATCCTAAAACATAAAAAGTCAAAAATGAAAGGCACCAGGGGAATCTCTAAGCTGCTTGGTCAAATCTCATAAAAAAATTCTCCAAGGGTATCTTTATGCCGCTTGGTCAAATTCAAATTAATCAAAATGCTCCAAGGGTATATTTATGCCACTTTCAAATTAATCAAAATGCTCCAAGGGTATATTTATGCCACTTGGTCAAATTAATCAAAATGCTCCAAGGGTATATTTATGCCACTTGGTCAAATTAATCAAAATGCTCCAAGGACATCTTCATGCCGCTTGGTCAACCCACAAAAAGCCCCAAAGGCACAATAAGCCCTTTGGTCAAGACATCAAAATAAGTTCAAAAAAATTCATTAAATTTCAAAATCGCAAAAACAATAGAAAACCAAAAAATCACAAAAGGCCCCAAAGGCATCTTAAAGCCCTTTGGTCAAATTAAATCATGAAAGGCCCCAAAGGCATCTTAAAGCCCTTTGGTCAAATCAAATCACAAAAGGCCCCAAAGGCATCTCAAAGCCCTTTGGTCTAATCAAATCACAAAAGGCCCCAAAGGCATCTCAAAGCCCTTTGGTCTAATCAAATCACAAAAGGCCCCAAAGGCATCTCAAAGCCCTTTGGTCAAATCAAATCACAAAAGGCTCCAAAGGCATTTTAAAGCCCTTTGGTCAAAATCAAAAAATAATACAATAATCAAAAAGTACAAAAACAATGCAAAAATCAAAAATACAAAAACATTTGCATCTCACATTTGCATTCACATAGTTGCATTACATCTATTTAATTTTCATATGTTATGATCACAGTCTTGCAAACGATACCACAATTTGTATCACAATCACAATATTCAAGTCCATTTTCATCCATTCATCCATGTGTGTAATTGTGTTTTTCAACACAACCATTTCTATAAATCAAAATGCTCCAAGGGTATATTTATGCCGCTTGGTCAAATTCAAATTAATCAAAATGCTCCAAGGGTATATTTATGCCGCTTGGTCAAATTAATCAAAATGCTCCAAGGACATCTTCATGCCGCTTGGTCAACCCACAAAAAGACCCAAAGGCACAATAAGCCCTTTGGTCAAGACATAAAAATAAGTTCAAAAATATTCATTAAATTTCAAAATCGCAAAAACAATAGAAAACCGAAAAATCACAAAAGGCCCCAAAGGCATCTTAAAGCCCTTTGGTCAAATTAAATCATGAAAGGCCCCAAAGGCATCTAAAATCCCTTTGGTCAAATCAAAACACAAAAGGCTCCAAAGGCATCTTAAAGTCCTTTGGTCAAAAGCAAAACATAAAAGCATAAAAACAATTTAAAATCAAAAGTTCAAAACATTCAAAATAATCAAAAGATAAAAAAATTGAAATCATCCAAAAATACAAAAACATTTGCATCTCACATTTGCATCCACATAGTTGCATTGAATTAAACATTCATATCCATTACATTTGCATATGTTATGATAACAATCTAGCAAACGATGCCACAGTTTGTATCACAAATACTCAAATCCATCTATATCCACTCATACATGTGTGTAATTGTGTTTTTCAACACAACCATTACTTGTTTCTATACATAATATACTATGGTTTTCCGATTATTCAACCATACCTAGTGATCCTATCAACTTTTGTGGAAAGCCATATTGGTTAGTAGAGAGTAAGGTCTAGTGGTGACAAAGCTTAGCATATTTCTGGATCCCATCACTAATTACAAACACTAAATTCTAGTTGGTACAAGGGAAAGATGAAAGCTGTAAAAGTGGTTAGGTTACCTAAAGTGAAAAGGGCCTTCTTTTCTTATCCCCCTGTGCAACCGGTTCAAAAGTGCTAAGAATTGACAAAAGGACAAGCTCCGCCCTACCCAGAAATCCCTTGCTTTAATCAAAACAAGCAAAAATCCCAGAGTCAAAGCAAAGTTCAAAATCCTCAAAAGTCATACATCGACATCCAAAGTCATAGTTCAAAGTATCAAAAGGAAAAAAACAAAATAAACAGTGATTATCATCACTAAAAGAATCCCTTGCTCAAAAGAAAAAAAAATAGTAAAAAATAAACAGTGATTTTTATCACTAAACACGAGCAAGTATCCCAAGTCAAAAGGAAGAAAATAAGGGAATGGAGCTTGAATCCCTAGAATTCTCAGCATTATACAAAACTGGAAGGTGATCTCCATTATAGGTTTGGTGCATAGCCAGCCTGGCAATGGTGATATCCTTACGCATGACGATATGTCTAACACAATAGCTATGCATTTGTGTAGACCAATGTTTGAATGTGGATGAGCTAGCTTTAGGTAACCCAATACTACCTAGTGGTATAGTCCAACTAAGTCCAACACAAGAATCAGATGAACACTTGAAGATCCTCGATCTTAGCAATGGGCTGAAAGAATCCTGCCTGACATCGAAGGAAATATTTGAGTTCTATCTAAATATATTCATTTGCACACATAGGGATAATGAGTATCTAGGTCCATGATGAAAACCTTACTATTCAAAAGCCTTGATTGGTCAATACACAATTTTTGATAGGGTAACTAGAGTGTTTGAGTCTCAGGAAAAACCTCAAAAATTTCTACATAGCAACAAATCATATCATCAATCACATCATCAATTTTATTTATAAGATTCTATAAATTAGGGGGTATCAACAGAGTAGGATAGATACCGGATATATATTAGAAATGATATGTAGACGGCCACTGACTATTTTGTATCTTTTAATTTACATAAACTTATCAAGAAAATACATACATTTCATGCCATTACATCTCACATATGAATACTTAATCAATTCTTATGACAAGAGTGATCATTTAAATTCATGATTGTTTTTTTTTTTGCTTTCTGTGGTGTCTCCCATTAGATTGTTAAACTCATATCATATGCATTCCTTATGTTTTAAGTGATTGAAGCATACAGGTTCATTTACATCATATCAAAATCATGTAGATAATGCATTAGCACACAACACATTTACCATATCATAACAACATGAGTTAGATGCATACAATACACCAAAATTAAACATACATTCACATGTGCATCCATCATCATCATCTAGATCATACTATCTAATCATATATCTATCATATAGCTAGTACATGTCATCAATACACTACATACATATAACATAATCAAATCATTATCTAGGCATTGCATTCATCATTGCGCCATAACATAAAATAAAATAAAAAAATATTTTCAAGCATCGACTGGGGCAATATTGGTATCATACCTCCCCTAGTCAAAAATCAAATAGTTAAGCAATCAATTACAAAAATCCCCAAGGAGCACAAGCCCTTTGGTCAAAAACAAAAATCCCCAAGGAGCACAAGCCCTTTGGTCAAAAACAAAAAGCCCCAAGGAGCATAAGCCCTTTGGTCAACTTAACAAATGCCCCAGAGGACATAAGCCCTTTGGTCAACTTAACAAATGCCCCAAAGGACGTAAGCCCTTTGGTCAACTTAACAAAATCCCCAAGGAGCACAAGCCCTTTGGTCAAAAACAAAAAGCCCCAAGGAGCACAAGCCCTTTGGTCAAAAAAAAAAGCCCCAAGGAGCACAAGCCCTTTGGTCAAAAACAAAAAGCCCCAAGGAGCACAAGCCCTTTGGTCAAAAACAAAAAGCCCCAAGGAGCACAAGCCCTTTGGTCAAAAACAAAAAGCCCCAAGGAGCACAAGCCCTTTGGTCAAAAATAAAAAGGCCCAAGGAGCACAAGCCCTTTGGTTAAAAACAAAAAGCCCCAGAGAGCATAAGCCCTTTGGTCAAACCCAAAATGCCCCAAGGGGTATAAGCCCTTTGGTCAACTTAACAAAAGGCCCCAAAGAGCATAAGCCCTTTGGTCAAAAACAAAATGCCCCAAAGGGCATAAGCCCTTTGGTCAACTTAAAAAAGCCCCAAAGGAGCACAAGCCCTTTGGTAAAAAAAAAAAAGCCCCAAGGAGCACAAGCCCTTTGGTCAAAAACAAAAAGGCCCAAGGAGCACAAGCCCTTTGGTCAAAAAAAAAAAGCCCCAGAGAGCATAAGCCCTTTGGTCAAACCCAAAATGCCCCAAGGGGCATAAGCCCTTTGGTCAACTTAACAAAAGGCCCCAAATAGCATAAGCCCTTTGGTCAAAAACAAAAGGCCCCAAAGGGCATAAGCCCTTTGGTCAACTTAACAAATGCCCCAAAGGACACAAGCCCTTTGGTCAAAAACAAAAGGCCCCAAAGGGCATAAGCCCTTTGGTCAACTTAACAAATGTCCTAGAGAGCATAAGCCCTTTGGTCAACTTAACAAATGCCCCAAAGGATGCAAGCCCTTTGGTCAACTTAACAAATGCCCCAAAGAGCATAAGCCCTTTGGTCAACTTAACAAATTCCCCAAAGGATGCAAGCCCTTTGGTCAACTTAACAAATGCCCCAAAGGATACAAGCCCTTTGGTCAAATTAACAAATTCCCCAGAGAGCACAAGCCCTTTGGTCAACTTAAAAAATGCCCCAAAGGACATAAGCCCTTTGGTCAACTTAACAAATGCCCCAAAGGGCATAAGCCCTTTTGTCAACTTAACAAATGCCCCAAAGGACATAAGCCCTTTGGTAAACTTAACAAATGCCCCAAAGGACATAAGCCCTTTGGTCAACTTAACAAATGCCCCAAAGGACGCAAGTCCTTTGGTCAAAAACCAAAATGCCCCAAAGGACGCAAGTCCATTGGTCAACTTAACAAATGCCCCAAAGGAATCACAAACCCTTTGGTCAAATCACCCCATAAACATAGCAGTCTACGTTTTTGCTCAGCGTTGTGTTTTTCCACACAACGCATCGCAAAAAGGGGCATCTGTAGACACCTAAAATATATCATGTTTAGGAAACCACTCATATGAGCACATCTGAAGACCATATGTCCAATTTTAGACCTTTCCAAGAGCAAGCAGTGGTTCTAACCACTCAAAATGGTAGTTTTAGCCCATTTAAGCTTAGCAGCTGTAGGCTAGAGTGACCAGCAGAGCAACCAGTTTAGCAGCTATAGACTAGAGTGGCTAGCAAATCTTAGCCGTTGTAGGCTAGAGCGGCCAGTAGAGCAACCAGTTTAGCAGTTATAGACTAGAGCGGCCAACAAATATTAGTTGTTGTAGGCTAGAGCGGCCAGCTGAGCAACCAATTTAGCCATTGTAGGCTAGAGTGACCACAACTAGCCGCTGCAGACGATAGTGGCTAAGCCCTAAATATGCAATTTTCCAACAAATAGGCCCAATCAGGGGTGAAAGTGGCAGTTTGCATGCAATAAAATGAGCGGGGACAACTTTGCATTCCCCCTCACAACCAGTTCACATGGGAGACTCAAGGCCAAAGTTAGACTTCGGTTAACTGGCTTTCAAACATAGACAAAGACAAAACTTATCATGCTAACGATCAGTTTGCATAGGAGACTCAAGTTTGTAGTCATATTTCAGTTAACTGGCCTTCAAACATAGAAAAGACAAAAGCTTCTCATGCTAACATTCACTACGCATGAGAAATTCATTCCTAGGGCTTGGACATAGACCTAGGGTTTCACACTATAAAAGGTCCAATCCTGAGAGCACCAAGGGATCCATAATCATCCATCCATGATCAAATATCAATTTTGAGACCAAGGATGATCTTTTAGCAGACTTCTTTGAGAGAGCTTTTCTTGGAGAGCATACACAACGAAGCCCTATCGGATTGGAGAGCAGATTTGAGCACCCCTGAGGAGCAACGAAGTGCTAGCCAACTGAGAGGTAATCATCCATACACATATGGTAATAATTTAACATTGATAGCAACTTAAGCCCATAGTCTTTGGGTCAATAGAGAGGGATTTCATCTTAGCGGCCGTTGTCCTGGACAGTGGCCCACAAACCTAGTCTAGGGTTTAGGTGTTAGTTTCTCTTATTCTGCTTTATTTATATTTCACATCATTAGCATAAGATCCATTTTGCTTCATTTTGTTGCTTTCATAGCACTAGTTTCATTGCATTTATTATCATTGAGCATATTTCCTTTTATTGTCAGATTTACTGTTAATAACCTCATCCGAGGAGGCAATCTCGAACAGCTAAGCGTGTGTTGTTATTTTCATGATCACAGGACTACAGGTTCATCAGACATATTAGCAACATTCAAAAGCACAAAGATCCCTCTAGGAATCATACTTGGAGAAGGAGGCATTTGTAAGCCCTCATACATTTTCGTGTGCAAAACCGAGAAGCCTTTAAAAGTGCACCACCCCTTGCAAGGGGACATCTTACCCACTTGTAATTCATTGTATCGAAATGGGTATCCCTAAGAGAGATCGACATGTAACCGGGTTTCAATATCAATAAAAGGATCTATCTTTGTTATTTCTATGTTACATGCTTTTCTGTGGTCTTTTATTTCATTTCGGTATTAATATTGCAAGTAGAGTAGAGCGGTGCGTGCGTCCTGGGGTCGCTATAGAAGGTTTGCTATATTATTGGATCTATGATCATGCACATGTCATCTTAACAGTTATGATTGTTTCTTTTTTTTTCCATCGTTGCGAGTGATGTTTTTTTTTCTATCAAGCTTGGAGTAGCGCTAGGCTAGCATCATTATGTGGGTGGCATACCCAGATTTGGATGCTAATGCATCAAAGATAACCTAAGTGGAGAACTTGCACAATTCGATGACTGTAGCATGGAGAGAGTCGCAGATGAAATGGAAGACCATCATTTTGGAGATGTCAAGATGATATTTCATTTTTTTTATTTAGTGCTAATACGCACCAGTGCATAGAGGCATCCATTGTGAAAGCTAAAATGGGAGGCACAAATTTAGAGAAGGATCAGAAACATGTGACGGAACCCAGTCTACTTACCAATGGTAGAAGCAGTTCTACGTGAAATTGTTTTCTATGTGTTGTGATTTGGAAGGATGAAGACTAGGCAAGTGGAGTCGAATAAATTTGCTTTGAATCGATGTAATTATGAGCTGTGTGTCATGCATTGAGGTGTTGGATTCGGGTTCGATTGTGTCCCAACAATCTGGATGAGATGGTAACAAAGGAGCGCATATTTCTCCACCAAGACTAGGCTGCGGTTGAATCTCATAGACGTGCAACAGTAGCAATAGCTATAGGAAAGTTAAAAGACGTGCAGAAGGCACCACCGATAATGATAAAAAAATTTTTGTGGGTGATTACTGTTGTTGGCAGAGAAATCACAAATTGCTTCCAATCAAAGAGGTCCCTGCCTCGAAGTATTTCAGAATATCATTTTTTAGAACTGGCGATTTCATGGAGTCGCATCAGAAGTTGATTTGTTGGATATGCACAGGCTACAAAGATCCCATAAGATTCAAATATGATTCTAGACACCTTCGTCTGTAGAAATTAATGCTAGTTGTGATTTGCTCAGGTGACTGTCATTTCCTTGCAGCCCGATGCAGTTGTCCACCAACTTCCAAATTTGATCCAGCGTGCAGGGCGATTTATTTATTTTTGAGCAAAAATTACAACAGCACCCACCACTTGGTGCTTATGGAGGGGTTCACTTAAGTTTTTTATTTAAATTAAAATGGGGTAAACAGGGACCACAATATTGTATGGGCAAGTTATTTTCAAAGTATGAGGGGGCATATTATTTAAAAAGGTATATTTAATTAAAGTGAAATTTATATGGCATTTTTTATTGTATTTTTAAATTTTTTATAGTGGAAGGCCCACATGTCCATGTTAATTCCCCTCTGAGGGAAAATTGAAAGTCTATTTTTTAAATTCTACCCTTAAGCAATGTTAGAGGCATGATGTTTTTCTACAATATGAAGGCCCCATTGAGAGTGGAACATAGGGGTATTTGTAGTCTTTGGAAAGGTTTTTCTGAGACAAACATATTGGTGGTGTCCTTTTTCAGTTTTGAGGTAGTTTGGCATGATTTTTTTAGCCTTAAATACTATTGTATTCTAGAGTGCATTTTCGATTGAACCCGACACTCTATGTATGTGATCCTTGTATCTAGTCACCTTCTCTATAGAACCTGGCCAATGCAACGAACTGGTTACCCATGTATTCTAGTGGGATGAGGAGGTCACCATAAGGACACCTACTCTAGGGACTATAGACATAGACACCCTAGACTCTATCCAAGGTATTTTTTGGATCAACTTCTGAAGACTACAAACAAAGACACTTCATAAGATTCTCTTCTATTCTCTTTCTTCTTCTCCTCCACATTTGGCTTCTATGGCTCATTTTATTGTATTTCATGGATTTTTGTAGTAAGGTGTATTTTTAGTAGAGACCGACACCTTCTAGATTGAGTTCACCATGAGGGGAGATGATATTCATGGTGAATCTAGTCAGTGACCTACGAGAGGCAACATACCTAGAGGATGACCTACAGAGGCAACAAACCCAAAAGTGGCTGACCTTGAGGCACACAAGATGACCCTAAGATACTTAGATGGCTGATCCAGTGGCAATAAATCCAAGGAAGTGGCTGACCTAGAGGTAATAGATCGAGAAGTATACACCTTTGATCTAGCATTATTCATAGTTGGAGATCCAAGCGCAAAGAGCATGAGCCTAGACCAAATCATGTAATAAAGGAGGATGATAGGATTCTTTTAGAGAAGTCAACATTAAGGGGAATGTTACCTAATATTGACTTGTTTTTTTCTATAGTTAGGATAGTGTACATTAAGGGGGAATGTTAGAATATTAATGTGCACTATGCCTTTAGTTTTAGTTTGACACTTGTCATGTTAGTTAGGATAGTGAACATTAAGGGGAAATTCTAGAATATTAATGTGCACTATGCCTTCAGTTTTAGTTTGACACTTGTCATGTTCCTTGACAAGTGTCATGTTCTTCATATAGGCTTATGCCTATATATTGTAATCCTATTCTTGTATAATATATCTCATCTATTTCTCATCCTAAAAAAGATGATGACAATCAAAGGACCCTAAAATTGGATTTAATTTTTTTAACCTTAGGATAATCCTTTGAAAATCAAAATTTTAAAATATTAATATGAAATAATGTTGTTGACGAGAAAAAAATCAAAATTTTTCAATGCAATCCAATTCAAAATGCTCTATCTAAGAAATTTCAATACCTTGATGTAATCAAATTTAAAAAATGATGCAAGAAAAAAATTAAAAACTTGATGTAAACAAAAACTGAAGTTGAAACCCAAAATTTCAAATGGGTCCCTAGTCGAGACTGGGGAGTGTTGTGCAAGTGCAACAACAAATGGTGACTCTGCTAGAAAATGCTCCTGGGCATTTTGGGAATAGAAATAACCCTCTCTAAAAATAATGAAACTCCTAAACTAACAAAACAAAAAATTTGGTATCCACCCAAGGTTGGGGTTGGGCAATTTTACCTGAAAGTAATACTCCATTTTGTTTTTAGCAAAATTGTGTGTAGGTGAGTTCATTTTGTTCCATAATTGGTTAAAATTTACCACTATAATTTGGAATTTAGTCTAGTTTACCCCTGAGTGAACATTGGTCTACTTATGATGAGTTTTGTCACATAGGTAGACATGTCACTAATTTGCATGAACATTTCTCCATTGCCAACCATGTGTCTGTAGCCCCGATATAGTTATCTTTGATCCCCTCTAGACCTTGCTCTACTACCAACCATGCATTCATAGCCCTGGTGGAGGTTTTCTGGATCACCCAAGCACCTGAACCCTTTCTCTTTTCCTTTTTTTGGACATATATTTTTTTTTTAATATCAAAAATCTCATAAGCACTGGGTTCTACTTTCTTTTGGGTTGGGGATCACTACGGAAAATAAGAGGGTAAACACTTAAATGGAATTTATAATAAAAATACCAAACCATAATTATTTCATTCCTCCCAACATAGAACTTTCCTTAAAGTGTTTTCAATGTGAAGTTGCAACGTCATTTCATAGTACTTTCAAGTTCACTTGCTTTATCCCAAACAACGAATAGACATCAAATAGTTGATTAAACCAACTTTAGCTTCATTGAGTTTAGTGTGGTACTTTTCACTCCCAATTTGCACAAAAAAAATCCATCTTAGGGCAACCATAGGTGGGTTGCACTTGGATGATTTAAGCCAAACTAACAAAAGCACAAAACACACCGACATTAAAAGCAACAACTAAAAGGAACTAGCATAAAATAGGCCAACACTGAAAATAAAAATAAAAACAAAAATAAAGCTAAAGAAAACTCAAAACCATAATAGAAACAAAAAATAAAACTACATACAAAGTTATTTACAAGGCAGGAGTGGAAAAATCTTAGGCACTAAAGTAATGTTTGAGAAATTGTCCATTCACCGGTAATGGAACATCTTCTCCAGTTAGGCTTTTTAACTTGAAAGTATTCTCTCCTAGAATCTCAAATATCTGAAAGGGACCCAACCATAGGGTGTCATAATTTCCATGGTCTTCTTTATTTTTGTGGTCCTTCCATAGTAGTTCCAAATCAGTGATCTTGAAGGCTTTTACTTTGGCCCTCTTGTCAAACCATTCAATAGCCTGGATTCTATCTTGTCATATATTTCTAAGTGGTCTTTAATGAATTGTAAGGTAAGGATCTTGAGGTTGGGGGGAAAGATAGGATCTTGACTATAAACTAGATGATAAGGAGATGTACCCAATGAAAACTTAACCCTTGTTCTATTTGACCACAATGCATATTTCAGTTTATTGTGCCAATCCCTAGGATTTTTATCTAAAATTTTCTTAATTATTTCTAGCAAGTTTTTATTAGTTGACTCTGCCACTCCATTCCCTTGAGGATAATAATTAGAAGAAAATTTTAGATTTACCTTGTTATCACAAGCACATTCAACAAATTGTAAACAAGAGAAAGCAGGGTTGTGTTGGCAGTTTTGCAATATGCCACATTAATATTTTTAATGAATTTTTTATTGTAATGCGGAAAAATATATTAAATTTAACATACAGTATTTTGAATGACATAATATGTTGCAGTTGTATTTTATTTTTCTTCTTTGTTTTCCTACATCCTTTTGGCTTGAAAATAATTGGTGTTTTAAGGAAAATGACTGGGGGAATGGATTGGAGACTTTGGTTCGAATCTCCTATAAAACAATTAGAAAATGGTGCTCAAAAATTAAGTGCATAAACATTGGGTGAAAGGCCTGTTCGTCTCACTTTGGGTGAATGTAAAGAAAAGGAATGGTAAACTTCAGCAAATGCATTCACTCCAATTAAAGGGTGAAATTCCTTTGCGTTCCTCATTGGGGTGAAAGAAAAAATTCAACAATGAATTTTCAAATATTAGATAAGTGTCAAAGTTGGACCGAAGTCAAAAGGCAGTTAAAATTCGTTCACCTAAGAATGGGGGCGAACGAGTCATTCACTCCACTTTGGGGTAAATGTCCTTGAAAATATGGAGAAATGCACTTGCCCAACACATTGGCCAGTTGAAGGTGTAATCGATGAAAGTACTTTAAAGCATGGTAAAACTTAGCAAAAACTAGCAACTTACAAAAGGGGTGAACGTCTTTGGGAACAAACTATTGAAAAGTCAACAGTGCATTCACCCTGGTTAAGGGGTGAAAGCCCCATTCGCCCTTCTCGGAGGTGAACTCACTATGGACAATGAAGTGGGTGAAAGGTCAGAGGTTCGAAGTGAATTTGAAAAGTCAACTTCATGTTTGCCCCAAGAGGAAGGCGACAACTCCTTTCGCCTCTTTTGGGGGTGAACATAGATTTTAATGGAGCAAGGAAGTTGTTGAAGGTGCTTTCACCTGGAGTATAAAAGGTTGATGGTTGTCGTGATCAAGGAATGCATAGAGATTATTAAATCGATAAAGGCACCCTTTTCACACATAAACACAATTGAAAAAGCAAATATGCATTCGCTTATTGCTAAGTTCAAGCAAGTTGCACTGTCAATGATGTTAAAGAATTTCTAGAACTACTATAACAGGTGAATGAAAAACATTAAATGTTTGTGGCAAAGGGTAACTCAGGTTGTGGATCTCGAGCAAAGAGAGTAGAAATATTAAAAGCGCAAGGTGATTTTCATAATTTCCAAGTAGAAGTAAATTTTTGAGGATGGCAAATTTACCAAGTCAATGACCAAGCCCTACAGTTTTCCATACACCGACGCCCAAAAATGTCAATTTTACAGAAGAATTTCCTTAAAATCTGGATCACTGCCTCAAAAGAAAGATTTTCAATGACTTCAAGGAGGAATTGTCTCATCAAGGTTCCTGATCTGTGAGCATTTTGTGCTCATGTGTATTTAATGAAAGAGGTGAAATCCTCTATATATACTAATCAATTTTCATTGTAAAAGAGGTTGGACATTCTGTAGAAAAAACTATTCAAGTTCTCTGCATCAATAGAAGATATTGGGCTTCTAAATTTACAAGTGATCTTGTGTGTGATTTCCTTCTATTTTATGCATTTCTAGTTTATGCTCATATTCATTATCTGCTATTAATTTTAAGTTCTACATCTGAGTTTGAACATTGTTGGTAAGGGAGTGAGTTTTGGAATGTGATCCTAGAGGTTGTCTCTGCAAGGTTGTAAGTAAATTATATTGCTTTATTTTATTACATGTGGATTTAATGCTTGGGTGGAATTCCTACTGCTCGTTTGTCCCCAATCCTACACCTTCAGCTTGTGGTCATATTTCCCATCTCTTTCTATCATTTCTAATTTATTTCCTACAACCTTAGTCTTAAACAAGTGTAGGATTTAATAAGGGATCCAACCCTCTCTGGACATTGGCACGAAGGACATTCCTTTCCCCTGGTCTTTCAATGTTGGTCATGTCTAGGTCACACAAATGCATATTTGTATAATTAGGTAGATATTTGACCAATAGTTTTTTGCATGCCCGATGGGACCTTGAAAGTTCCACTTTCAACAGTATTGAGTTTTGATGTTTGTCTTCATGTTGTATAGTTAGAACATCTAGCGACTCGATTGTACCCAAAAATCTCCAAATGTGAAGGTAGTGAAAGTTGTGCTTCATGATTAAAATATTGAAGGCCAAAAATCTTGAAAATCCCATTGATTTATATGAACTTGATGCCCAAATATTAGGGGAGCATCCTCAACTAGTCACTTTACACTGTACGTCATCGTTACCTCATACATCATACATCATCCATAACATCCTTGCGATTAGCTAGTATGTTTTCTACTCCTACAAGTCTAGTTAGTACTACTACTAGCGTTCCTCAAGATCAACCACACACACCAGTCCACATGGCATAGAACCTACCACCATAGTAGCCACAACCACCAAGGAAGTTCCCAGCATGGAATAACTTAGGAGCCTTGAATTTACAAGCACAAAATCCAGTCCCCCAAGCAACTTTGAAGGCTTTTCCCACCTATGATGGTACTGGTAAGACCGCTTATGAGCACATTTAGGATGTAGCTTCTTTGGATACAATCCATGACATTATAAATGAAGATATTATGATAAGGTTGTTGGTGTTATCACTAAGAGAAAAGTTGTTGTATTGGTATCGATCATTACAGCCCATAACTATCACCACATGGGATTAGTTAGTGGAAAAACTGATCAAGAATTTTTACAAACAAGCTGACCCACTCTCCTTGTTGCACCAATTTACCATTATTCAAAGGCATTTGCAAGAAGAGATAATCGACTTCAACATCAGGTTCACCCGAAGTTGGAAAAGGGTTCATGATGGTCTTCGGCACACACATGAACAAGCTACATTTTATTATCTCAAAGTATTCAACTTCGACATTGGCATGGTTGTTTGGTAGGCCAATGTGAATATATTCCCAAAGTTGTATACATAGGTGCAGAAGGTCGAATTAGACTTGATCTCCATAGGTAAGCTTCCCCGAAAGTGACCATACCCATTCTTCCTGATCTTCCACAACATTTATATTCAAGCATGTCATCACAACATATACCTTCTATGTACCCAGTCCCCTCATGGATCCCGGGTTTACCTCAAATCACTTCACTTCCAGTTCCATAAATTCTTGTGCCAACTATTCTATAGTTATCCTCATCAGTTACGCCATAGTTACCAGCACCTGTTCCTTTCTCGATGCTACTAGCACCACCTGTTTCATTGTAGTTTCCTGCCCCATCGATACCTCTACCTTTACCAACACCTCCTATGCCCTCAAATCCTGATCCTTATATGAAATTGTTACAAGAGGTGTAATCTTTTAATTCAACCATAAGAACAATGTCAAACAAACTCACATCAGTAAGGAAGAAGCAAGCTGAAGTTGATTTTTAGTTGAGGAGATTTCAAACACCACCAATTACCCGAGAGCAAGCATCTAATAGCAAGGGTCATGAGAGGAGCACAACGGTGTTAGCGAATGAAGAAACTAGCACATCAGAAAAGGTGTACTGGTGCTCAACTTGCAATGATCCTCATGGAGAAGACACGTGTATGGTGCATTTGAATTATGTATAGAATTTAGCAAAAATTTCTACTAGCGACCAAGTTAATATGATAATGGAAGTTGGTCATACTTTTATGGTACCCTCTTTGGAGTAAGTTTTAGTTCTCATGAGATCTAGAAATAAGTCGGTGACTGTAGATGCAATGGAGTTAGAGCCTTTGAATATTCTTATAGAACCAAAGGTGCATCATGAAAAAGTGCAACCACCAACAAAAATGCTTGGTGCAATGTTGAAGCAGTAGGATTCTATCGTGTTGAAAGATATACTACCCAAGCAAGATCAAGAGAAGTCATAGAAAAAGGTATCATATTCATAGCCTGCAGCTGCTCCAGAATAAAATGAGGTAAAATAATAGGCCAAGGAATGCCTTTGCTACCCATCATTGACTAAGAAACAAAGGATGGAAGCTACTCAATGGTACTGGGACAAGTATGATCAGGTGATAGAAGAAAAGGCTCCTAGGGTGTCTGATTATAACATCGTGGAAGAAATGAAGAATATCCCTATAAAAATAAGTTTATATAACGCATTGCAGTTACCTGGGCAAGTTGACCTACTGCAAGAGTCTCTTAAGACTACAAAAGAGTAAAAGAAAAGTCATTCTCAAATAGTGTTGGTGCAGACACTGCTAACTTCTACCACTAGAAATAATAGGCCACTCTCGTTCTATTTGTAGCTCAGAATGGAGGGGTGGATTGTGCACAACTATATGATCAATTTTAGTGCTGCAACTACTGTCATGCCAAAGGTAGTATGTGAAGTCATGGGAATGGAATATACAAGAAGTAGCCCAGGAGTATTGCAGTTAGATGGGACCCCAGTCAAAATAGTGGGAGTAATCAAGGATATTCCTATTTTTCTACATAGAATACCGTAGATCACTATTATTCAAGTAGTGGTGGTTGACCTGGAGCCATACTTCAGTATGTGTCTTTCAAGGGAGTTCACAATGAAACTGGGAGGATACCTTTCCTTGGACTATTCACATTTGGATATTTCATTCAAAGGAAAAATAATCCATATTTATAATGAAAATCCATCCACATTCCATATAGAGAAATTGGAAGAAGAAGAAAAATCTATAGGTGCAGTCAACATGATGACTGAAGAATTACAGGAAGCTGACTTGATGGAAGAAGCGCTTGGTGAAATCCATATTGAGGATAAATTCTCACTCATGGATTTCAATTTGATGGTTGAAACTAACATTGGTTGTTATACTATAACAAACCCCGAGCAGATCAAAGAAAAGATCCCTGATTCCCCAGACCCTATTGCAGATCAGTTAAGGAAGCTATATTTTGATGGCACAAGGTGCAAGAATGACGTAGGGGATGTTATTATCCTGGTTTCTCCTATAGGGTTGTAGAAGACCTATTCATATAGACTAACTTTGAGTTGCACGAATAATGCATCCGAATACTAAGCATTGTGCCTTGGCTTGAAAAAGACTAAAAAGTTGGACATAAAACAACTACAAATCTTTGGATACTATGAGCTCATTGTAAACCATAATACAAACAAGTGTTTGTTAAAGTAGTACTACTTGAAAACCTATTGTAATAAGGTATAGGATTTGTTTGAGTCCTTTATAGCCTTGAATATTTAGGTGATCTTGCGAGAGCAAAACAAACATGTTGATATTTTAGCCTCTCTTGGTGCAAATTACTCTCCTGTGGAATAAGTAGTCAAAAAACCCAAGACTATCAGAGTAATGTATAGACCCTCAATCCCTTATAAGAATCTCTATTGGCAAGTGTTCGACAATGATGACCAAATAGTTAATTTTTTTATTAAAGAATTTGTAAGCGCATATGATAGAATCCTTATCGAAGAGGAAATGGAAGGGATGATTCAACTAAAAAATAATCACATTCCCAAGGGATTGATCTTGCTGGAAAGTCTATTCGACCAAAATGATAGGGTCAAGAAGCATAATATCAAGGTAGATGCAAAGGAATATAAGGAGTTGCAGTTGGAGCTTAAGAAGATCATAAAAATCGAAACCGACTATTCTTCAACAGAATTGGAAGATATCAAAAGCTTGTGTTATGAGTTCCTCGACATTGTTGCATGGAGCTATATGATTTGAAGGGATATGAAAAAAAATTCATCCAGCATACCATTGAATTGCAAGAGGGAGTAAAATCATTTTGATAGAAACAATGGCCTGTCAATCCCAAAATCAAGGTACTCATGAAGGCAAAATTATCAAATATCCTGGTACCAGTTAAAAAAAATAATGGATATATCTGTTTGTGCATAGATTTTTGGAACCTGAACCAGGCGTCACTAAAATATCATTACCCTCTATCGTATATTGATCAAATCCTTCATGTGGTTGTCAGAGCATAGATATTTTCATTGTTATATGGTTTCTCTGGTTACAACCAGATTTGGGTAAAATATGAGGACCATCACAAGATGATGTTCACTACCAAGTGGGGCACGTTCGCCTATCAAAGAATGTCATTCGGTATTTCAAATGTTGGCACTACCTTTCAAAGGGCCATGGACATCACTTTCGGTGAGTTGTTAAACATATTTATTGTAATTTACCTTGATGACATGACTATGTTTTCACATAGCAATGAAGAGCACATTTCTCATTTGAGGTAGGTTTTCAAAAAATGTTAGGAGTTTGGTATTTCCATCAACTCAAAAAAGTCTATATTCGTTGTCAAATAAGGGAAATTGTTAGGTCATGTGATCTCATAAGAAGTACTGGGAATTGATCCCACAAGGGCCGAGGCGCTCTTGAAACTACCACTGCCAACTAACAAGAAAGACCTGCAATATTTCTTCGATCAGATAAATTTCATTCAAAAGTTCATTTCCAATTTTGCTCAAGTAGTAAAACCCATGACTGAACTCCTGAAAATGAATATCGATTTCAAATGGACCGAGGCAAGGAGACAGGATTTTTGGAATATCAAGAAAATAATCACTCAACTACTAGTATTAATCAACCTGGATTATTCTAAGGACTTCATTCTCTATGTAGTGGGCGAGCAAGAGAGTTATACTACAGTTATCACATAGAAGCAAGAATATGGATATGAAAAGCCAATTTCTTTTTTGAGCCAAATTATTGCACCGCACCAGGAGAAGTATAATTTGCAAAGATAGGATCTCGAGCTCAAGAGGTATGATTGCTATGGATCCATAGACCAATGAAAATGGTGTTGTCCCTATAGGTATCTAGATGCTTGTTCGATAAGCCCATAATTCCAAGGGAATTTGTGTATGCCAATCTCTATGATTTTCTTTGATAAGTTTCTTAAGAATAGTAATTAAAGTCTTATTGAAAGCCTCAGCTTGTCCATTTTCTTATGGATAATAAGGAGTTGAGAAACTATGTTGAATGTTATATTTCTCACAAAGTTATCGAAAATCCTTGTTTTTGAAAGACTTGCCATTGTTTGAAATTATTTTTGACGGTATACCAAAATGATAAATGATATGATGAAGTATAAACTCCACGATTCTAGGTCATGTCGTGTTGGTTAGAGGAATTGCATCAACCCATTTTGTGAAGTATTCAATGGCTATGATAATGAATGTATGTTGTCCCGAGGAAGGAGGTGAAATTTTTCCAATTAGATCTAGACCCCATTATGAAAAGGGCCAAAGGCTTTGAATGGGCTACAAATCTTGTGAGGGTACATGAGTTAAATTAGCATGTTCTTGACACTTTTTACAATGTTTAACATATGTGCAACAATCACATTCTATTATGGGCCAATAATAACCCATACGTAAAATACGCTTTGTGATGGCCATTCCACTAAAATTACCACCACAAGTACCATCATGGGATTCAACTGTGGCTCTTTGAGCCTCACTAGCCTCGAGAAAACGAAGGAGGACTCCATCATAACCATGATTATACAACACATCTCCAAAGAGAATGAAATGAGCTACCTTTTACTTGAATGTGTGTTTGATGGTTCGAGACATGTTAGATGGGAGTGTTCCAGACTTGAGAAAGGCTACTATTTGGCTCGACCAAGGCTCATATGGATCCGATTGGATAAAGCAAACATCTTTTTCATATTTTGACTCAGCACAAAAAATAGCAGATTTATAGACTATTAAAATTATGAGGGGTTG
>JAQPPZ010003906.1:0-84001 GCA_028583015.1 Wollemia nobilis
GTTGTAGGTTCCTTGAGGAAACATTTCTCTTCTTAGATATGCCATGACTAAGTCTCCAACCCCAAACTCTTGCTCTCTTCTTTTCAAATCTGCATATTGTTTGTATCTTTGATTGCTTACCTCTAACTTATTGTGGATTTCTTGATGCAGCTCTTGTAAATAATTGGAGAAATCTTCAGCTACAACACTTTTTTTCTCATATCTGCACTATCCCTCAGCTCATGAATCCCCTTAGGACTGAAACCATACACAATATGAAAAGGACTCTTACTAGTGCTTCGATTGATAGAGTTGTTATAGGTAAACTCAGCTTGTGCAAGCACTATGTCCCATTGTTTTGGCCTCCCATCAACTAAACACCTTAACAAGTTACCAAGGCTCCTATTCACCACCTCCGTTTGGCCATCCGTTTGTGGATGGTAAGCTGAACTAAAATTCAAAGTAGTTCCCAACCTCCTCCATAATGTCCTCCAAAAGTGGCCCACAAACTTTGTGTCTCTATCTGAAACTATGCTTCTAGGCAAGCCATGTAGCCTTACTATCTCCTCGAAAAACAAGTTTGCAACATGTGTAGCATCATTTGATTTCTTACAAGGAATAAAATGTGCCATTTTGGAAAATCTATCAACAACTACATAAATAGAGTCATAACCTTTTTGAGTTTTGGGCAGCCCAAGAATAAAATCCATACTCACCTCTTCCCATGGTCTTTGTGGTGTAGGTAGTGGCTGATATAACCCTGTGTTTTGACTGTTACCCTTGGCATATTGACATATCTGACATATTTGAACCATTTTCTGCACATCCCTACCCATGCTTGGCCAATAATAAGATTCCTTTAGCTGCCCCAATGGTTTATCCACTCCAAAATGACCTCCTAGCCCACCACCATGCTTCTCCCTCATCAAATTGTCTCTCATGGATCCTCTTGGAATACATAGTTGCTGCCCTTTAAACAATAGACCTTCTTGGATGAAATAATCCAACCACTTGGTCCTATCTCCTTCAATGGGGAACTTACAAGCTGCCCATGCCTCCTTAAAGTCCAAATCTTCCTCATACATACTCTTCATGTTCTCAAATCCAACAACACTAAACTCTATCTTACTCAATAGAAAGCACCTCCTACTTAGAGCATCTGCCACTCTATTACTCTTTCCACTCCTATGCTTGAGGACAAATGAATAACTTTGAATAAACTCAATCCATTTCATGTGCCTTTGATTTAGCTTACCTTGGTTGTTCACATATTGAAGGGCATGATGATCGGTATAAAGAACGAACTCCTTAGGTAGAAGATAATGCCTCCACTTCTTGAGAGCTTGAACAATGGCATAAAACTCTTGATCATAGACTGAGTATTTCTTCTTAGCATCATTTAAATTCTCACTAAAGTATGCTATTGGTCTTCCCTCTTGACTTAAAACACCTCCTATTGCTGCTCCACTTGCATCACAATCAACTTGAAATACTTTATCAAAATCGGGTAAAGCAAGAATGGGTTGTTCGGTTACCTTTGCCTTCAAAATTTTAAAACTTTTCTCTGTTGTTGTTGTCCACTTGAATGCTTTGCATTCTCCCTTCATGGTTTCAGTTATTGGGGCACATATGCTACTAAAATTTTTGATAAAATTTTGGTAGAAACTTGCTAAGCCATGGAAACTTCGTGCTTCAAACATACTCTTGGGTGTAGGCCAATCAATGATTGCTTGTACCTTGGTTGGATCCATTCGTAAGCCCTCCTTTGAGATCACAAATCCTAAGTAAACCAGATCCTCCTTCATAAATTCACACTTCTTAAGATTAACCAACAACTTTTCTTCCCTCAACCTTTGGAGGACAGTCCTAACATGCTCCAAATGTTCATCCTTTTCCTTGCTAAAAACCAATATGTCATCCAAGTAAATAATAACAAACTTACCTAGGAAGGGTTTGAACACTTCATTCATCAATATCATAAATGTACTTGGGGCATTTGTGAGTCCAAAGGGCATGACAAGCCATTCATATAACCCCTCCTTTGTTTTGAATGTGGTTTTCCACTCATCTCCTTCTCTAATCCTGATTTGATGGTAGCCACTCTTCAAATCAATTTTTGTAAAATATTTAGCTCCACTTAGACAATCCATTAGATCATCCATTCATGGTAGAGGAAACCTATATTTTATGGTAATATTATTTATGGCCCTGGAATCAGTACACATACGCCACTCCCCATCCTTCTTTGGTGCCAACACTGCTGGAACAACACATGGGCTAAGGCTCTCACAAATTAACCCCTTGTCCAATAGCTCTTGTACTTGCTTATTCAACTCCTCATTTTCTTTAGGACTCATCCTATATGCTGCCTTGTTGGGTAAACTTGCTCCAGGTATCAAATCAATGCAATGGCTAATGCTTCTCAATGGTGGAAGACCATCCGGTAACTCCTTCATCATAATGTCACCATATTCTTGCAATATCTCCTTGATTTCTATGGGTAGTTCTTCTTCTTCTTTCATTGTCCCCACTTGTTGAGATTTTCCCACCAATGCATAACACAACTCTTCTTCTTGTATCTCCTTTAGAAATTGCTTTTCGGTGAGAACACACACTTGAGCATTGCTGCCCTCTTTTTCCCTTTGCTCTTTCATTGGTTTCATAACAAATTTTCTGCCATATTTGGTGATAGTATAGGTATTGGCAACCCCATCATGAAGAGCTCTTCTATCAAATTGCCATGGCCTTCCCAAAAAAATATGACAAGCATCCATAGGCATAACATCACAAGTTATTTCATCATGATAATTGCCAATCTGAAAATTAACTTTGCATTGCTTACCAACCAAAATTTGATGCCCTTTTTGTAGCCAAGTGACCTTGTAGGGGTTTGGATGATCGGTTGTCTCCAATTTCAGCTTCTCTACCATTTATTGGGACACTAAATTATCAGTGCTACCGCTGTCCACAATTACATTGCAACACTTTCCATGTGACTTGCATACAGTCCTAAATAGACTTCTCCTTTGTGTGTCTTCTATCGGTTCTTTCTCTGGCTTGAGGAGCACTCTCTTCAACATAAGAGCTTCTCCATACTCTGCTTCCACTTCCTCTTGTCCATCATCTTCAGCCTCTATGGCCAAAGCTTTCCCTGTATTTGTTCTTCTTGTTTCCTGTTGAATGAGAGGACATTCATAGGCTCTATGTCCTTGCTCTCCGCAATTATAACAAGTACCCAAAAATCCTCTTCCCCTTCCATAATATCCTCTTCCTCTTGTTGTTTCACCTCTTCCCCTTGAGCTATCTCCTCTCCCTCTACTATTCCAATTTAAATTATTTTGTGACCAACTTGTCTCTTCATCCTTTGATGGCTGCCCTCTTCCTGTACTCACAAATCCTCTACCCCTAGATGGTTTACCCCTTCCTCTTAGACTTGTTGCTTGTCTTCTTGCTAATTTTTCTTCTACCTTGAGGGCATATTGATAAGCCTCTTCCACTATCTTCAACCGAATTAGACTAAGCTCATCTTGAATGGTGACTTTCAGCCCATTGATATATCTAGCCACCTTCTCCTCATCTTCATGAACACATCCTGCTCTTATGGTTAATCTGTAGAATTCTTCTGTGTAATCAGCCACACTCATGTCCTTCTATTTTAAGTTTTGCAAGGTCTTTAACAAGTTCAAGTGATAATCTGAGGGCATGAATTTACTCTTCAACTTGATGACCATTTTATCCCAAGATTTTATCTTTTCTTTGCCTTTCCTTTGCCTCTCCATCTGCAGTTGCTCCCACCATAAGGAAGCATGTCCTTTGAGATTTGTGCAAGCATATTTAACCTTCTTTTTATCTTCTGTGGATTCAAGGTCAAAGTACTTATCCATATCTGTTATCCAATCTATAAGCTCCTCTGGCTTCAAGCTCCCACTAAAATTAGGGACATCCATTTTGGGCTTGCTGCCCATCCTTGACAATGCCTTTAGAAATCTATCTTCTGCCTCATCCTGCACTTCTGCATCTGCTTCTTCAATGACTTCCTCTTCATCTTCATCACTAATATCTTCAATAGGCACCCCTCTTCTCTGTGATGCCTCCATGGCTTCCATCCTAGCCATCATTCTCCTCATGTCTTCTCTCAATGTTGTCATATCTTCAACTCTGGGAGCTCTCCCTCTGCCACACCCCCTATGTGCCATTATGTCAAACACTTTACCTACAACCAATAGTTTTCAAAAACAACCAAGAGCCCAACCTGGCTCTGATACCACTTGATGCAGCTCAACCCCGAAAGTTCCACAAGAACTATGCAAGGTTGCAGCCAAAGATCTCCTGTAGAATTAAAATTTAAGATGCACAATAACAAATAACAGCAAACACAATATTTTATTGCCTTCAATCTGATTACAACACTTCTAGAAATAATAATAAGACTGATTGGAAAGGGAAAGAGTCCAGAAATTGAAATTACAACACTTCAACACCTCTCCACACATTCAAGGTTGCATATATAAATTGAAATACATTTGAGGAATTATCAAAATCAGTCTAAACACACAAAACAAGCTGATAAAATGTTCAAAATATAATCTAAGAACCTCCTGTGAGCACAAATCTCAACTGGGTGCCTCCTAGCTTTCACCTACAATCAACCCTGTAACATGCAATTTCACAATCTGCCCTTTTGTGCTTGTATTCTCAGCAATAAAAAATGGTGATATTCAAGTGTATTCCCAGCCAAGAATGTCTTCTCCCAAGCCAGGTCGTAGCTTTTTTTGTCTCCCTCTTTTTACCCCAAAATTGCCCATAAAATCTAGCTTAATCTTTTTCCCTTCCACCAATGAAATGTGGAATTTTTAAAATTCCACTACCAGGTTGTACTCCACTCCTTCATGCATCTGTAACAGCAAAATAAACCACTCCAAACACCAATTAAAATATTGGTTAATTCTCTTTATTCTAGGTGTGGATATTTAGAAGGTGGTCAAAATCCCGAAAAAGCATAAAAAAGCACCCCGTGCTTTATTTTTGCCCTCAACCAAAATTGGCCAAGAAAAAAAATACAAGTCATTAAATATTGGCCACATGAATTTAATTAATAAAAGAGGCCTTGAAAACCAAAAATCAAAAGCAAACAAAGCACCAAGCCAAAAATTTAAAGCAACTAAACTTGGGAAAAGCAGGATTGCTTTATTCCCGGAGATGCTCCTGCATCACCAACCCAAGAATGACTGTTCCAATCCTAAGCCATTGGCAGTCTTCATCAAACTGGATTACTAATAACAAGGAGAAATAAAAATTATAAAAACAAGTTTAAATATTTAAACCCAATCTATTACTAATTATCCTATGTACAAAAATAATTAAATAAATAAACCTAAAGAAAGAGTTAGCCTTTACTATCACACCAAAATTCTTGTACCAATCAATAAAAAAAATGGTTGGACGTTTATGTCAACATTCTCCTACCAAAAATTGAAAGTATTTGAAGTACAGGTCCAAATCAAATAATAAAAAATGAATCGATGTGGAATTTTTATATTAAAACAAGTTAGCCTTTACTATCCACGTCAACAATTTCTTACCAACCACGTGAATAATACAAGAAAAAAAGGGTTGGATGTTAAAGGTTGACGTTTATGTTGGCATTCTCGTACCACTTATTGAAAGTAAACGAATCACGTTAAATGATACTTCACTAAACGATCCTTTCAGAGAAAAAATTGGCCTTTCCCATCTACTACGAAATTCGATCAAGATTCTCTTACCGAGATTAAGAAAAAACTTGGCCTTTGTCATATAAGAACAACATGGCCAACTATTGTATTTTATTAAGGTTGTTATTTTATGGGAAAGAGCTTTATAAGTGTTGGGTTCACAAACCAGTTAGAGAAATTTAGCCTTTATTATTTCTTAAAGACATTTTCTTACCAAGATTGAGAAAAATTTGGCCTTTGTCATATAAGAACAACATGGCCAACTATCACATACGGGGACCAAGGGCATGCATCTTTAAGGCTGTCATTTCATGGCAAAGATCTTGGCAAGTGTTGGGGCTCACAAACCAGTTAGAAAAATTTGGCTTCTACCATTTATTAAAGACATTCTCTTACCAAGATTGAGAAAAATTTGGCCTTTGCCATATAATAACAACATTGCCAACTATCACATAAAGGAACCACATAAAGGAACCAAGGGCTTGCATCTTTAAGGCTGCCATTTTATGGCAAAGATCCTAACAAGTGTTGGGGCTCACAAACCAGTTTTACCATTTATTAAAGACATTCTCTTATCAAGATTGAGAG
Organism: Wollemia nobilis; assembly: GCA_028583015.1. NCBI lineage: Eukaryota > Viridiplantae > Streptophyta > Pinopsida > Araucariales > Araucariaceae > Wollemia > Wollemia nobilis. Next base: position 6,282 of record JAQPPZ010003906.1, read on the forward strand.
AAATTTGGTCTTTGCCATATAATAACAACATGACCAACTATCACATAAAGGAACCAAGGGCTTGCATCTTTAAGGTTGTCATTTCATGGCAAAGAGCCTGGTAAATGTTGGGCTCACAAACCAATTAGAAAAATTTGGCCTTTTTTCGTATAAGAACAAGATGGCCAACTATCACATACAGGACCAGGGGCTTGCATCTTTAAGGCTGCCATTTCATGACAAAGAGCCTGTAAAGTGTTGGGTCTCACAAACCAAAAGAATTTTGCCTTTACCATTTATTAAAGACATTCTCTTTCCAAGATTGAGAAAAATTTGGCCTTTTTCATATAAGAACAACATGTCCAGCTATCACATAAGGGGACCAAGGGCTTGCATCTTTAAGGCTGACATTTCATGGCCTTACCATTTATTAAAGATATTCTCTTACTAAAATTGAGAAAAAATTGGCCTTTTTTCATATAAGAACAACATGTCCAACTATCGCATAAGGGGACCAAGGGCTTGCATCTTTAAGGCTAACATTTCATGGCAAAGAGCACAAGTTTTGGGGCTCACAAACTAGTTAGAAAAATTTGGCCTTCAACATTTATTAAAGACATTCTCTTACCAAGATTAAGAAAATTTTGGCTGAAAAATTTAGCCTTTGCCATAAAAAAACAACATGGCCAACTATCACATACGGGGACCAAGGGCTTGCATCTTTCAGGTTTTTATTTTGGCCTTTGCCATTTTTTAAAGTAGGTATAAGAACAACATCACATGAACTACAATCGAGACCAAGGGCTTACACCTTTAAGGCTACTACCCATTGGTAAAGAGTTTGACAAGTAGTGGGGCTCATAAACCACTTAAATCCTGTAATGGGATCAATGTGGTGTCAAGGGCTTGCAACTTTAACGCTGCTACCCCATTGACAATGTGGGATTATTAATGCATGCACATAGTACACTAACTAATTAGAGGAGGTATTAATGTGGAAAAAAATTCTACTGTAAGAATATGCCACGGAATATAAACAACTTGAATAAAAACATCACATAATCACTTAAAAAGCAAGAGGACCAACTACCTACATGAATCATTAGAAATAACTTTGAAATCTCACAAAAGTATGCATTGCATTCAACGCATAGAAGTTATGGGTGGTTTATGGTAAAAGGTTCGTGGAGTAAATATGTATTACATTTAGTGAATATAAGTTAGGGTTATGGGTCGTTTATAATAGAAGGATTAGAATTAGAGGTTATATTAATATGATTTATTTATTTATTTTTGGGTTAGGTGGATTGGTAAGTGTAAGTGTGGTTGGGAACTTACAAGAAGAGATCTAGGTTTAAACTTTGGGGAAAGCCAACCTTTTGCAAAGGTAGTAGTCTACTCTGAATCCTCTCAGTGCGTGTTAGATCGATGATGATGGTGTGAACCTCGAGCGGCTGGTGGTTTCCATTTCACGCTAGGTCAACAAGAATGAGACAGATAGGTTTGTTGGGAGCAGCCCTATGGTTTGAACCTTGCACTCATCAGTTACTAAAAAATAGTGGTTGTAACCAACTCTCCTATGTAATAAAAAAACAAAAAAAATATGATTTTTAAAGTGGATTGGTAAGTGTTTATATGGTTAATTATTTATCAAGAAGACAACCAGGTTCAAACTTTAGCATAGTCTATTTGTAAAAAAAGTATTTTAATTTAAATCAGTTGAGTGCGCACTAGACCGACAATGACGGTACGAATCCTAAGCAAACAAGTGGTTCCCTTCATGTTGGATCAACAATAACGAGGTGGAATAGGTTTGGTGGGAGCAGTTCCTATGGTGTTAGATGCTAAAAATAGTATGATTGTGACCAACTCTCCTATGTAACAAAAAATTTGATTTTTAAAATATAAATAATAATTATAATTTATATAAAAAAATTAAATTGAATTTGTTGGTGACATAAACAAGTGTTTAAGAGTTTGTTTTGATATTTTATTTTTTTATTATTTTTAATTTTTTTTATATCTTGATGGTTTTATTTTTATTTTATATATAGACATATATCCTTCAAAAGGATACATAATTATTATATCTCAAAAATTTAATTTTGTATTCGAATAAAATATAATAGGCACTTTCTTATAATAATTGTTTTAAATTTATAAAAGACAAGAAGCAAGAATATTGTAAATTTGTGTAATGCATGGCTCGCAAAGATGTTTAAACTTATGTAATATAATAAATTTTATTGTTCTTTTGATCTAACATTATGGAGATGATGATTTTGATTGTATGTGATTAATTTAACTTTAATTAGCATATGCAATTTTTTTTCTCCTTTCCTCATCTTTAATATGTTTCTTTGTTGAATGAAAAGAATGAATCTTATGACATGGTGCATTGGGTCCTCCATTCTTGGGGATATTGGATCCACAACATCTCACTTCAAAAATAGGGGAATTTTTGAGCCCAATTTAATATTTGATGGATTTAGTTTGAAAATGCCTATATTTTTATAAAATATTCTTATGATTGCATAATATTAATTAGGAATTATTGTTGCTACCGATGGCACTTTTACTTGTGACTTCCACCTCCATAAAAACCCTGTAAACATAAAAAAATAGAGTTAAATGTAGAGGAATTTTCCTAAGATAATGGAGAGTTATCACTCTTTTAGTTGACATCAAACCCCTATTCACAAAGGTAGAATGACATAAACCTGCAAGCTAAAACTTTTAACTATTTACATAAATACAAAAGTGTCACATTGGGTGATAGTTTCAATGGTGCTTTTGACTAGGAGTGGTCTTTTATTATGTATGGCAGAATACCATCTCTAAGATCTATAGTCTCTACTATGATATAACTACAACACAATAGTGAAATTGTCACTATAGTTCTATAGCCCTTCTACCTATACACATAGTAGAATATGCTTCAAGATTCAAACCCGTGATAGGCTAAAATGTCTTGATTAGCAAGTGTATAGGAATTTAACAAAGGACACATTATTGATTACTTGACTACAAAAAGATGTTATTTCAAATAGAATAAAAAAGATAAATAACAATATAAATTAAAATAATTATAGTGATAAAGCAAAAATAGATCACCACAGAAGCAAATATCATGACCAATAGTCCTAGGTGGAGAAGCCACCTAAATTTTAAAATTTTACCAATTTTGACCTCCACACTTTGTACAAATGTTGATGGAGTCTTGATGAGGCATATGTGCAAATGTATAAAGATAGAATAATTGAGTAAATATTCATATAGAGTCTTATAAATTTGATAGGGATTTACTATGTATAAAAGAATTGGGTTAGTCACCCCAAAATATTGGCTTTATAAAAATCCCTAGATCCCTTAAATGATCCTATGGAAAGTCTACCAACATTGGCAATTTGGAGAGGTGGTGAATTTGGATAGATGATATCAAGTTGGATGAGGATAAGATTGAGGAAGTTTGGTATATAAGGGGATGGAGGATTATATGAGAGACAAAGGAGAAAGCTTTTAGATTTGACTGGCAATCAATATTGTGATATGGAAGATATTATTGAAATAGTCAAATCTAGATTTGGTAGGTAGTTGGTTCTTATAAGTTGATTTCCTTTCCATTTTTGTATTCTAATAGTCAATAGTGTTGGCATCATGAATTTCATCGATGATAAAGATATTGATTCAAATGCCAAATTACAATTATCAAGCTAACTAGGTAGGAAAAGGTAAAATTTGACATTGGTAAAATCACTACCAGCTAGTTACTAGTGATGTCAACACTATTGCCTTAGGTGCAACACTTTATATTTGCAGATAGTGAATGCCCTTAAGTTTGATATTTGGATTCTTAATTTTATTGAGATGTTTGATTGGCTAGATGATTCAAATGTTGATAAATTTTTAAGACTTGATGATGTGTTCAAAATTAGATATCTATATTTGTTCCCTTTTAATGTGTTTATCGAGTGATGAATGTGTTAGGAACTCACCTTCATGTTCTAATTTTAATGAAGAACACAAGCTTATACTGAGAGGGGGGGTGAACAGTATAAGACCTCTTTTTACTTTTTCCTTTATACTTCAAAATAGTAAAGCAATATACCCAAAGCAATATCAAAACAATGCACAATATCATCCACAAAGTGACACCAATTTTAACGTGGTTCACCCGGAATGGCTGGGCTACGTCCACAAAACTTTTCTCTAAAAGTTATCTCAAAGTTCTTTGGGAATCCTTCCCAATTACAATGTTTATGAGCCTCGGCCCAAAGGAGATACCTTCCCCCAATCAGAATTTATGAGCCTCTGCTCAAAGGAGATACCTTCCCCCAATATGAATTTATGAGCCTCTGCTCAAAGGAGATACCTTCCCCTCAAAGGAGATACCTTCCCCTCTGCTCTAGAAATGATCCCTCAGAAGATCAACTGCCTCTACCTCTTGCCAGCACGTGGAACTCCTTTCCACCGAAGACCTCCTATCCTCAATGCTTAGCCTAAGAGACCTCTGCCTTCTATGATCACGTCCACAGCAGCTCAACAACCTGTACCAAACATAGTCAGTCGGTCTAGTACAAGTCTTCCTCTGTCTGTCAGATCTGTCCAACACTTGAACAAATCAATCCTCTGCACACAAGCCTTCTCAAAGACTTGCCAAATCTATCCTCAGGTTCTTCTCAAAGAACCAATGCACCTCTGTCCTCAAGTTCTCTGATAGAACTAACAAACTCAGCTCACAAGTCCTCTGCTAGGACCTGTCCAAATCTGCTCACAAGTCCCCACCGAAACCTGTCCAAAACCTGCTCACAAGTCCCCACCGAAACCTATCCAAAACCTCTCACAAGTCCCCATCGAAACCTATCCAAAACCTGCTCACAAGTCCCCATCGGAACCTGTCCAAAACCTCAGCAAGCTCACCAAGAAAAACTTTCTTAGTAGGAAATCACAAGGTGAATTGTTAGAGACCCAATGTGATTTGTCAAACTCATAGAAGCATAAAGAGAATTGTTAGAGACTCAATATGTTCTATACTCAACTCCCAATCTCAAAACTCAACTCAAATCAACTCAGCTCAAACTCAATCTCAAATCTGAAAACTCAACTCAAAATCTGAAATGGATAGGATAGAATGCTTTCTTTCAAGAACATGAAACCCCAACAATTGCCAACTATGCAAAGAATCACATAACAATGATACTCATGTTCTTTTCACCATCAATTAGGGCTTCAACAACAATGCTCATCAAACAAGGTTCAATCAACATCATTCAGCTCAAAACACAACCTTGAAGCATTTCACAATCAACATCAGAAAAGGAAACAAGTAGAACTCCTTTTCTCTCCAATATTGTTTGAACAAAAAGCATCCACCAACTCAACTCACAATAGCATAAAACAACTTTTCAATTCATCAACAAAGGAGTAAGCCCAACACTTTAACCAAGTAAAGAATAGCTTGATTATAACCAATTTAATGAAAGCAAATGTCAATCTCAAAGCTGCCCACTTAAGGTTTCACAACTTCACACAAGAAGCAATTAACCTTAAAACATCATGCTTTCATTTCCATAATCAACCAAAAGCACTCTCAACATTACAAGAAAGATTTATCCATTATACACCTTATTTCTCCCTTATTGTCTCATCAAAAATAAAGTTTATCTCTTATAAGAATGCAATAAGATATTTCAACAACACCTTCAAACTAATATTTTATCAAAATAACAACAAGCTTTAAAACCCTTATTACTCCTAAGCTGTTTTTCTTCTAACAAACTTCGTCCATCCGCAACATACACTTAGCAAAAGATTAAATTCGAAAATACCTTAGCCAACATCAAAAAATCGCTTTGGAGAAATTTGCGCCCGAAATCTAACACCACCCGCTGCGTCCACGACGAAAAACCCTTTCGCGTGATTCGAACGCGGAACCTCCCGTTCGGATAGCGCGCCAACAGCCTAGCCGCTACCGGTGCGCCAAAGGCACCCGATGAGGTTAAAACCTCACGCTGTTATGCTTGTCCCTTCTATGCCAGGAAAATAAAACACAGTCCTCCCTTCCTTCTGACGTGAATTCGCAGACAACAAGCTCTACGGTGGATTCGATAAACGGTGAGACAAACGAACGAACAACGGATTACGAAAAACGGCGAAGACAAACAAACGATCAACGGATTACGAAAACCGGTGAAGACACAGTCGAATTTACAGCGAGCAACTCCTTTCAAAAATCGGATGGGATCAATCTTTGTTTTCACCGAGGGGTATTAATATGAATCCTTGCCATAAGCTCTTTGACGTCGACGAGGAGTTTAACACGTCGACGGAGGTCTTGGCTAGCGCCCACCATGTTAAAACATTTGCGCCATGGATTAGGAGAACCCATTGCAAATAATTAATATTTATTTTAAAAATAATTAAAGGGAACCTTAACAAGGTTTTTAATTATTTAAATAAATATTTCCTCCTGGACCCAATTGCATTAAACTAATGCATCCACCTGTAATCTTTAAACCTGCCAACTTGGGGTTTACAAAAGACCTTTGAAGCTGTCATGCCGAACCTTCATCAAAACAAATTATTTGACATCAAATCAAATTCCTTCAAGAGCTTCTTGACATCAATGACAACTTATACACTTGAGCAAAGGCAATGTACCCAAAGTACCCAAAATTGCCAACAATCTCCCCCTTTGTCATTGATGGCAAACCTTTACTGAAAACACTTCTCAAGAGCCAAAACTGAAACCAACTGTGCTAACAACTGACCAACTGTGCCCACAACTGAGAATATTCCTTTGAAGTTTTGCTCCCCTGACTTGAAGCTTTCCTCTTCACTTGAAGCTCTCCCCCTTACTCATATCTCTCCCCCTTTGTCATCAATGGCAAAGGGCCACCTTTGGGGCTCGGGACTAAGAATGAGCCTCTTAGCTTAGTCCCTCCCCCACCTCCTGATGAGGTGATTAATTCTGGGGTGGGAGTAAAACTCCCATTAGGCACCGATCATCATCAGCGTCTATAACTTCCTTGTCGGGCCTTCTCTTGAACTCTTTGTCCATATTCCTGTTCTTGTCACTGTTCTTGTTCTTGTTCTCATCCCTGTTCTTGTCCATGCCTTGATCCTTGGACCTGATCATGCCACTGTTCCTGTTCCTGTAATCTAGAATTTCAGCTCTACACTGTCTGATTATGTGACCTTCATTGTTGCACTTGAAACACTTGATGATGTTGTTTCTCTGAGGTAAACCTGATCTTTGAATCCACCTGTTCTGACCAAACCTGTTCTGACCAAACCTGTTCTGACCAAACCTATTTTGATCAAACCTGTTCCTGTTATTTACCTTGCAATAGACTGCCTTGTGCCCAAACTATTGACAAGAGTAGCAATACCCTTGAAAGAAACTAGCACTTCTGAAATTGTCATTTACCTTCTTCACTTGAGCCATGCAATGTGAAGCCATGTGACCAAACTTATGACAAGCAAAACATCTGCCTTGAAATTTTCCTTTATTTGACCTCTTGGGTCCTGAAAACTTCTTCTTCTCATTCTGAATTCTGTTTTCTATTTTTGTGCATCTATCATTCAAGGACTCATGATCTGAAATACTTTCCTCATAAGAACTCTCTTCCTTTTGGAGTCTCTTACTAGACTCTCCAACTTGTTCCTTGTGTGGCTTAACAAAACCAAGGCCTGTTTTATCTGTTGTCTTTCTTTGACCTTTGATGAGTGACTTAACCTTTTTGGAGCTATCTTGAAACCCGTAAAGCTTATCCTTGTACTCTTTAGTTTCCTCTTTCAAAGAAGCCATTTTCTGTTCTAACTCACTATACTCAAGAACCTTAGACTCTAACTCATCCTTGAGTTCTTGTGTCTTAGCTATAGAGAAATCAAGATTTTCTATAAGATCATCTCTCTCCATACAACATTCATCTAACTTATCCTTGAGTCTAGCATTCTTCTTTCTTTCCTTTTTCAAAGCACTAAGAGCACTAATAAGTTCACTTTCAAGATCCTTTATTTGTTTGCTTTCTGAATCATCAAAGCCTTTTTCAGATTTCTTATCACTAGAGGTGCTACCTTTTTCAAAAACCATACAAGCATCTTCCTTATAGTTTTCTGAAGCATCCTCATACATACTAGAAACCAAATCATTATTTGTACAATCATCCTCAAGGTGACCAAAATTTCCACATCTAAGACATTTCATGATAATGAATCTATGTTTCGGTTCTTCCTCTTTTTCCGATATGAACAACATCTCATTTTCATTATCACTTGAAGAACTTTCACTATCACTACTAGAACACTTACTTGCTTTGTCTAGATAGAAACTCTTCTTGTGCTTGTGAGAATACCTCTTTCCTTGATTGTTGTGCTCATATTTGTTCTTTCTGTGATGCTTATGCTTTTCAGAAACCTTGCTCATAGAATCTTGTTTATCTTCATCACTTTCATTCTTGGGAACAGTACAGTTAGTAGCATAATGACCAAACTTTCCACAATTGAAACATCTTATATTTTTCATACTTTTGTGTTTTCTAGAGAACTTGCCTTTCTTGCTGTAATATGCCTCTTCATCACTAGAAGACTCATCACTATCTTGAAGTTGTTTACCCTTGGATTCCTTGGTAGCCTTGAAAGTTGCCTCTTTCTTGACATCAACCTTCACTTGAGTTCTCAACTCAAATGCTGCAAGTATACTATGGAGCTCATCCTTTTTCAACTTATCCAAATCTTTAGCTTCCTCAATAGCAGAAATATTTTCACTAAATCTATTAGGAAGAGATCTTAAAATCTTATCACAAACATCATTTTCAGCAAGCTCAAGACCTAAGTCTTTCATGGAGTTAACAACCTCATCCATACGAAGCATGTAGTCACTAATATTTTCATCATCATTCATCTTGAGTTGTTCAAACATACCTTTGAAGTGTCTCAACTTGGCCTTTCTGACATTTGTATCACCTGTATGAACCACCTTCAATTGTTTCCACATTTCACTAGCTGTCTTGCAGTGAATCACTTTGGTGAGATCTGCTTTCTGTAAGCCTTTCAAGATTGCATTCATTGCTTTTGAATTGTTGTGATGTAGGAGCCTTTCTTCTTTAGTATTAGGACCATGTACAGGAATAGTGTACTCATCTTCAATCACTTCCCATACCTCATTACCAAGTGCCATTAGATGAACCTTCATCCTTGCACTCCAAAGACCAAAATCTGACCCATCAAGAATAGGTGTTGCATTGCTACTTGAATGATCCATTGTGTTCTTTACTAGCTTTTCCTTCAAGTCTGTTAAACTTTTCGAAGGCACCTGCTCCGATACCAATTGAAGAACACAAGCTTATACTTGAGAGGGGGGTGAACAGTATAAGACCTCTTTTTACTTTTTCCTTTATACTTCAAAATAGTAAAGCAATATACCCAAAGCAATATCAAAACAATGCACAATATCATCCACAAAGTGACACCAATTTTAACGCGGTTCCCCCCGAATGGTTGGGCTACGTCCACAAAACTTTTCTCTAAAAGTTATCTCAAAGTTCTTTGGGAATCCTTCCCAATTACAATGTTTATGAGCCTCGGCCCAAAGGAGATACCTTCCCCCAATCAAAATTTATGAGCCTCTGCTCAAAGGAGATACCTTCCCCCAATCTAAATTTATGAGCCTCTGCTCAAAGGAGATACCTTCCCCCAATCTAGATTTATGAGCCTCTGCTCAAAGGAGATACCTTCCCCTCTCTCTAGAAATGATCCCTCGAAGATCAACTGCCTCTACCTCTTGCCAACACGTGGAACTCCTTTCCACCGAAGACCTCCTATCCTCAATGCTTAGCCTAAGAGACCTCTGCCTTCTATGATCACGTCCACAGCAGCTCAGCAACCTGTACCAAACATAGTCAGTCGGTCTAGTACAAGTCTTCCTCTATCTGTCAGATCTGTCCAACACTTGAACAAATCAATCCTCTACACACAAGCCTTCTCAAAGACTTGCCAAATCTATCCTCAGGTTCTTCTCAAAGAACCAATGCACCTCTATCCTCAAGTTCTCTGATAGAACTAACAAACTCAGCTCACAAGTCCTCTGCTAGGACCTGTCCAAATCTGCTCACAAGTCCCCACCAAACCTGTCCAAAACCTGCTCACAAGTCCCCATCGAAACCTGTCCAAAACCTGCTCACAAGTCCCCACCGGAACCTGTCCAAAACCTGCTCACAAGTCCCCACCGGAACCTGTCCAAAACCTCAGCAAGCTCACCAAGAAAAACTTTCTTAGTAGGAAATCACAAGGTGAATTTTTAGAGACCCAATGTGATTTGTCAAACTCATAGAAGCATAAAGAGAATTGTTAGAGACTCAATATGTTCTATACTCAACTCCCAATCTCAAAACTCAACTCAAATCAACTCAGCTCAAACTCAATCTCAAATCTGAAAACTCAACTCAAAATCTGAAATGGATAGGATAGAATGCTTTCTTTCAAGAACATGAAACCCCAACAATTGCCAACTATGCAAAGAATCACATAACAATGATACTCATGTTCTTTTCACCATCAATTAGGGCTTCAACAACAATGCTCATCAAACAAGGTTCAATCAACACCATTCAACTCAAAACACAACCTTGAAGCATTTCACAATCAACATCAGAAAAGGAAACAAGTAGAACTCCTTTTCTCTCCAATATTGTTTGAACAAAAAGCATCCACCAACTCAACTCACAATAGCATAAAACAACTTTTCAATTCATCAACAAAGGAGTAAGCCCAACACTTTAACCAAGTAAAGAATAGCTTGATTATAACCAATTTAATGAAAGCAAATGTCAATCTCAAAGCTGCCCACTTAAGGTTTCACAACTTCACACAAGAAGCAATTAACCTTAAAACATCATGCTTTCATTTCCATAATCAACCAAAAGCACTCTCAACATTACAAGAAAGATTTATCCATTATACACCTTATTTCTCCCTTATTGTCTCATCAAAAATAAAGTTTATCTCTTATAAGAATGCAATAAGATATTTCAACAACACCTTCAAACTAATATTTTATCAAAATAACAACAAGCTTTAAAACCCTTATTACTCCTAAGCTGTTTTTCTTCTAACAAACTTCGTCCATCCGCAACATACACTTAGCAAAAGATTAAATTCGAAAATACCTTAGCCAACATCAAAAAATCGCTTTGGAGAAATTTGCGCCCGAAATCTAACACCACCCGCTGCGTCCACGATGAAAAACCCTTTCGCGTGATTCGAACGCGGAACCTCCCATTCGGATAGCGCGCCAACAACCTAGCCGCTATCGGTGCGCCAAAGGCACCCGATGAGGTTAAAACCTCATGCTGTTATGCTTGTCCCTTCTATGCCAGGAAAATAAAACACAGTCCTCCCTTCCTTCTGACGTGAATTCGTAGACAACAAGCTCTACGGCGGATTCGATAAACGGCGAGACAAACGAACGAACAACGGATACGAAAATCGGCGAAGACAAACACACGATCAACGGATTACGAAAATCGGCGAAGACACAGTCGAATTTACAGCGAGCAACTCCTTTCAAAAATCGGATGGGATCAATCTTTGTTTTCATCGAGGGGTATTAATATGAATCCTTGCCATAAGCTCTTTGACGTCGACGAGGAGTTTAACACGTCGACGGAGGTCTTGGCTAGCGCCCACCATGTTAAAACATTTGCGCCATGGATTAGGAGAACCCATTGCAAATAATTAATATTTATTTTAAAAATAATTAAAGGGAACCTTAACAAGGTTTTTAATTATTTAAATAAATATTTCCTCCTGGACCCAATTGCATTAAACTAATGCATCCACCTGTAATCTTTAAACCTGCCAACTTGGGGTTTACAAAAGACCTTTGAAGCTGTCATGCCAAACCTTCATCAAAACAAATTATTTGACATCAAATCAAATTCCTTCAAGAGCTTCTTGACATCAATGACAACTTATACACTTGAGCAAAGGCAATGTACCCAAAGTACCCAAAATTGCCAACATTTAATATAGATAGATTTTATGCTACTTAAAATTCTTGATTTAAGATGACTGAAGCTTTTAATTTATTTTATTACTAATGATGATAATTTTTTTTCTTTTCACAAGCATTAGTTGTTATCATGCCCTATTGTGCCCCCTAGATTTTTAGAGGGAAAATCATATTTGAGCAAGAAAACTTGACTTAACCATGAGATACACTAGTTTAATAATAAAAATATTAGTATAAAACAATACGAATTGGGTAGGGTGGGATAGGGGTAGAATGATTTTGCGTAATATACATATATATTTATAACTGATGATCATGTTAGAGAGCTTTAGGCATGTAATCTCAACACTTGCTATGATGACCCAAGTGAGACCTACACACTAGGTAGACTACATGATACCACCGATAGTAGCAGGGGATCAACCTTAGGTATGTGCTTTGAAATTGAACTACTTCTAAATTTTGTCTCAAAATGCATATCCAATATAATGGATAATGCTTCTATGTAGCGATGTCCTTGTTGCATTGGTACTTTTTCAAGCAATAGAACTTTCTTGTTGCAATGGCACTTTTTCCATATAGTAACTCCTTTACCATTTTATTATCATGTTTTGTTATATGGTGGAACTTTCATCTCATGATGATGCTTTTCTTGTAGAAGATATTTTTCTAGTAAAATTATTTAGGCTAATTTTTGGGTTAGCACTAGTTTTACATTTGAGAATGGGATGTTAATTAACTAGTTGGCTTCATTAGGATTATAGGAGATGCTTTAGACACTAGATTTTCAATAGTAGATGGCACATGATATAAATACTATCTTGGCCTTCATTGACTATGTTTATCATACACTATTGATAGTAGCAGGGTTGTATCATGTGGTCCTAATGCCAAAGGTAGAGTTCAATCAAACCATCTTGACTATATTGGTTGAGCAATGGTATTTGGAGGTGAATATATTTTGGTTATAATGTGTAAATTTGGATGAGATACTAGTGTATGTATAGCTTATTTTTAGGGCACCTATTAAGGATCTTTCATGTACTTGAGTCAAAATTAGCAACAAAGCCTAGAGAAACATAGGGGGATACATAGTTCTTAGTAATGTAGTCAAGAATTAATATCAATACCATGTATGCTAAAAGACATATAGATAAATAGGTGGTCCTACTATCATATCTAGTGTGAGGGATTTTTATTGGGGATACTAGTTGATGGTTAATGCACTAGGATTGAGGAGAGATCATCATTGATATGGTAGAGCAACAAACCATTTTTGCATGGGAGCACATGATTTTGAGTTGATTGTACCACTTAATCTATCCAATGGCGTATAAAACAAGAATATGACTATCATAATGTACATTTCTCTAAGTATGGGCTTAGGATAACATATCAAGCACTAATATATCAAGGCTATTAGAATATGTGATAGATCATATAATAAGCATTCATCTATTGAGGCTATCAAAATGGGTGGTGAACACAAATGCATTGATGGCCTACAAATGGGTTCACTAACCAAAGGAGTAGAGAAAGTATCATATAGTTGTTTTAGGTAGGGTAGGGTGAATTATATGACCTATGTTGAGAGTAAGTTGCATCATGATCCCCATATGAGTCATCTTGGCTAGGTGAAGAACACATATCAGTTGAAAAGTATTAGATAAAGGAGATGTATAGTGGAACCAGTTACCATAGCGAAAGTATGATATATTCTATTTTGATTGCATGGTTTAATAGTTTAACTTGTATTAGGGAATCCTAGAATATGTGGACCAGTACTATCATTTGACTTAGGAACAACATTTTGGTCCCTTTGATCTAATTATAGTAATAGTACAAGCTACAAAAAGTTTATTTTTTGTGAGAAGTTTAAATAACAATAGAAAGTTGAGGGAACTATGGGAAGATGAAATACCATATAAAAGAATTTTTTTCATGGAAAATAAATATAAAAATATAACAATGGAAGGAGGAAGTGGAGTTCACTAAACACAATAGTAGATAATATTACTTAGTAGAGTTGTAATCAAATTAACCACTTGTTGCACTAATTGTACTTCATATTTACTAAAATAAGAGGTTGCAAAACATTTTCAAACTAGATTTTTTATCTTGAGAAGGGATTTTCTCTAGGATAAATATTGTGTCATGTGTGTATGCCAATACTTTTATTTACAACATTGCATTTTTACTTCTATACAATTCCTAGTTAACAAATAGAATATATATTTAAAAATCATAAACAATATAGCTAATGGGGATTATAAATCATGGTATTGGAGTATTTACAATCTTTATGGTTTTAAATATTACTAGAACATCTTTGTATATTTGACTATATACCACTAATGCATTCTCACAAGAAAAAAGAAGTAAAGAAAGAGATTTAGAATAATACCAACCTAAAATTGGTATCAGTAAGTGGGAGAAGGAACATAGAGAATTTACAATGGCTAATAGGATAGATGATGCAAAATCTAGGTTTACATAGTTGGAAGAAAATATAGCAAGTTTGGTCATTAATAATTGAGCCTTACAAGTGTCTATTAGTATATTGTTGTCCATGATGATAGAGAAGTTTGGTTTTAATAAAGAGTTCAAGAAAGAGAAAAAACCAAACCAAGGAGAGTCTTAGAAGAAAAACAATTTATTTAAGTTAGGAGAGATTTCAAGCAAAGCACCATTTAAGGTGGAAGACAAGATTGAAATCTCTTCATTTAAAGGAGATGTTAATGTTAATAATTTGAATTATTGATTAGCTAAAACAACTTGAGGTCTACTTCAACATCCATGAAGTAGTCATCGACGAGTATAAAATTTCTTTTTGGAAAGGTTGGAAATGGATGGACATACTCTCGTATGGTGGGAGAGACATGCTAAATACTTGATATTGGTTAAATAAACTCCCATTAAAAGGTGGAAATATTTTTCAAGACTATTTAGAGAACAATTTTATCCTCTAGAACATTAACCCAAGTAACTCACGAGATGGTAGTTTTATAGAAAGGGTAAGGGCTAGAGTGTGTATGAATACACCATAGATTTTTAAAATAATTAATAGTATTGGGAATTTTACTTAAGGACTTGTATGTGTTGATGAAAAAGTGAAGGATTACATAGCTATATCAATATGCAAGTATTTTCTTTCACTCTTATGATAATTGACTAGGTTAGTGTCCAAGATCAATATATTGATGAAGATAGGAGGAAAGGAAAGGAGAGTATTACTACTAATAAAAATCAACAAGGTATACCTCAAGAGAAAGGGAATGAAAAAATTAAGGGAAAAGGCAAGAAATTTGTACCCTTTTTTCAAAAAGTAAAATAATCGAAGATTCATCGTAATCATTGTGATATTGATGGTCATACCAAAGAAAAATGTTGGAATATACATTCTAGGAATAGAAATAAAGAAAAGTCCAATATGAATGTCATACCTTCTACGAGATATAAGGAAGTTGAATTTATAATGTTGATGAGAAGGTTACATATACTATAGTGCAAAAGATTATAAATGTAGCTAGTACAACTACAAATTTTGAAGTAAATAGAACAACAAAAATTAAATCAAGATTCACATCAAAATACCAAAGTAGATGCACTTTTTGATTTAGGATTGCAAGAAAATATTGAAGACATGTTAATTCTATAAGGTCATGTTTATTAGTTAGGTTCCTAATTAATTGTTATGAGGCTTTACTAAGACCTCATTAGAATAGGTTATTTTTATGTGTAATGTCATTTCACGTTCATTTGAATTTCATGTAATATAGATTTAGGAACCCTAAATCTTCTCTTTTTTCTTGTTTCATGTGGTTGATATTGGACACATAACATTGATCCTTGCTACAAGTGGTATTAGATCTTGGATTCTTGACCATCCCACAACCAAGCTTGGAGAAGCATTGCATTTCCTTCCTCTCCTCCTCCACAAATTTATGTGTCGAGTTGAAGGAGAGCATGAGGATGTTACATGAGGTTTCATAAAACCTCCATAGAATTTATTTTTATTATAGATATTAGCTTGTACCTCTATTTATAGGTATCCAAAATTCAAATATGACTTAGTTTTGTGGCCTCTGTGTAAACTAATTGTGTTTATTTTTACACAGCCATATAGTGTCCAAAATCCAAATATGATCGAGTTCGATGAACTTTGTGTAAATTTATCATTTATCATTTTTACATAGCCATACAGTATCCAAAATCTAGATCTCATTAAATTTGGTATCCTCTATGTAAACCGACTGTGTTTATTTTTTTTACATAGCCATACAGTATCCAAAATTTGGATCTGATAGAGTTTGATGACCTTTGTGTAAACTGACTATGTTTATTTTTACATAACCATATAGTTAGATTGACCTTTGTCTAAACTAATTTTTTTATAGCACAACAAGCTTCTAGCCTCTCCATTGTACTTGTATAAGTGGCTTACAAAATTCTCCATCGATTTTGAATAACTTATAGCCCTCATATGTAAAAGTGATTCCACTTGGATGGTAAGTAAGGTCTAGTGGATCATTCCTAACATACACACTACCACATTAGCACTGTAGCAGCACTCCATTTGCACTCCATGTCTATTTTTAGTTTTTGTTTGTTTTTCATTACAAATCGATTCACATATTTTCATCATCCCAAAATGGAATTCATCCAATGACTCATTTTGCAACGTAGCCTCATCATAGGGCACCACTAAATTGGTGATGGGAAATCTATATTAAAGGCCATGCGAGTCAAAGCTGAAAAGAATTAATGAGAATACACAATGAATAGGGTTAGACATACCCATGAACCTTTGGAAAGAGATCATCCTTTTTTCTATGCTCAAAAAACAAAATACTTTTAATCAATTTTAAAATTAAGCTAATCCAATATCTATCATAGTTGTGTAATAGAGGATGTACTTCTCTATAGAGAGTATATCACTAACTATAGTAAATTGTATAAGGATTGATAGGAATTGGGCTCCATCATAGGTTGGATTTCATCATAGAGAATTTGTATGTGGGCATCTAGGTGAAGGCCTTAATTTGATACAAGCTCATTATGCCTCTATAATTTTTAATACCTCACCTACTTGCAGTCATAATATTATGGTTACTAGTTTTGCACATCCCACACTTTTGTATCAGTTGTGTAATCTAGTGTTGGAGATAGTGGCTTGCACATTAATCTGTTGGAGATATTAGCTTTTACATTCATTTGTAATATTTCAATTTGGGCTACACACTTTTTTAGTACTTTAGATTTAGACACATCATCATATTACTGCATCAGGACTCATAACCACTTACTTGTACAATTCATCATTTGTAAAAGAGATTCCACATGGATGGTGAGCAAGATCTAATGGAATACATTAATTCACTATCATCACTTGGCTCATTATTTACTGGTATATTTTCCCTCACTTAGTTATATATTATTTGTTCACACCTTAACACACATATTTTTGGTGTTTGTAGTATCATAGATCACAATGATTTCCAACTTCAACCAAAATATTGGATGTATCCTCAAAGGTAAGGATAATTGAGATAAATGATTCATAGACCTTAGGATAGCTACAAAATTTGAGAACCTATGGCACAACCATCTAGATGTAAATCCTACACCACCCACAAATATTGTTGCCTTGGAAAAATGGTAGATAGATGATGATTATTATGTGTCGACATCCTACTTATCATAATATATCACCTTCATAATCTAATTGATGAAGCTAAGCATGACACAACATGGTTAGTTCCTTAAGTCTCAAGAAAAATTTGACACCAATTATGAACTAGAATTTGTTTATCTTGTCCTCAAGATGAATCAAATAAATATGCAAGGACACTGTAGTTCAACCATCAACCTCATTCACCCTATTAAAAAATTTGTTGATAAATACTTCAAAAATTAATGTATCATATGGGCTTTCCTAATTCAGTCATGTCTTCACATTCTAGACTACAAGAACTTGCTTGCCAATTTATTAGCTAGTGGAACCTTAAAAACTCTCAAATTTTAAGCCTTAGCAAAAAAATTTGTTGAACTTGACAAAATCTTTGA
This sequence comes from Wollemia nobilis, assembly GCA_028583015.1. Classification (NCBI taxonomy): domain Eukaryota; kingdom Viridiplantae; phylum Streptophyta; class Pinopsida; order Araucariales; family Araucariaceae; genus Wollemia; species Wollemia nobilis. The sequence continues at coordinate 24,340 of JAQPPZ010003906.1, forward strand.
CACAAACTTCACCAGTTCTTACCCTGGTGACTCAACCTTTTAGGAGGATGAAGATGCAAATTTTTCAAATAGTCAAGGTAACAAAAATCATGGACGAGGTCATGATTGAAGCAAAGGCAAATGATAAGGATAAGGATCTAACAATGGTCAACATGAACACTCACAACATCCAACTAGTCAAGGACAACACAATCAATGATAAATAAAATAGTCTAGTACTTCTCAAGGAATTGGTAACTCAAATATCACATGCAAATATTGTAATATAAAAGGGTACTATGCCATTGATTACCAAACTACCACACACAATATTAAGAAATTTTTAAAGCATAGTGCACATAATGTAAATTAATATGACTCTAATCCAGATGTCTTCCAAAGTGATAAATTATTGCATACCCATATCATTAGCACACAAGAACCTATATCACCATCTATTAACCATCCCAAAACATTCATTGAGGCAAATTAAGGATATGTTAGCTATGAAATTTCTCATTCCATATTGCAACCTATTGGAGTTACCCATAGCATAGCCTCCACCAGTAGTTTGTAGATCATGGATATTGAAGCCACCCAACACGTGATTTCTAATAATAAAATATTTGAATAATTCAACTTAAAAGTATTTGGTGTGGTTCACATGGCTAACAAATCCTCTCATCTAGTTGAATAATCTAAAATTGTTCGATTGAAACTTCCTAGATTACCTAATTTTTGGCTACATGATGTTCTCTACATCCTTGATTTGAAGAAAAATCTATTGTCACTATAGATACTTATCTATCATGGATTTGATATGAGTGTCATTGCAAAATATAAAACACTTTGAGTCATTCATCCATCCTCCAAAATAGTGGTCATGACTAGTTCCTTAGATGGCAAACTCATCAAACATGTTGGACATCTTGCTTTTAAAGTTGATATTGTCAAAGTTGTCATGGCACTTAATCCCACCTTGACTCCCAAGAAACTTTATGTTGATGCATTATGGCATGCTCGTATGGGCCATACCAAACTTTATCTATTGATACAAATGGAATCCATTGTTAGGGGACTACCACACTTCTTTTCCAAACCCATAAAATGTGAAGCATGCATCATTGCTAAATCCTCTCAATAGCCTTTTCCAATGAGTCAGTGGAAGTCCACACAAAAACTAGATCTAGTTCACTCAAATATTTATGGGCCAATGCATATTCCCTCAGTAAAATATAAAAGGTATTACATCACCTTCATCGACAAATTCTCAAAGAAGCTATATATTAGATTTTTTGGAGAAGTGTCATGACCCGCCTTGGCAGGATTCTTTTTCATGATGAATTAGGACCTGATGCATAGTTTTATAATGTTTTGTGAAGTAAATTGATGCTTTTGTAAAAGTCATATTTTAGGAAATATGATTTTGGAAAGAAAATAAAATCAATTAACCATAGCTTAATTAGTATAATTGCATGAATTGATAGGTTTTGGAATGCAATTAGGTAGTTTTTGTCTTCACAAAATGTGTCTATGTCTAATTGGATTAGAGGAAATTTTAATCATATGATCTCTAGGTGTGGAATTTGAGAATATTTTAATTATAGTGCTCTCCATAGGTGTCTTGTAACAATGGGATGGAGGCTATAATTTATTCCATAGTGGATAGGTATTTTGTTATTTAATTAAGGATTTTAGGGACATGGGATAGGGATCCCATGAATGTCCTCCATTATGCCTTAGTGGGAGTAATATTTTATTAAATAGAGGATGGGTCTTTATCCTCTCTAAAGGGGTTAAAGCATTATTAAAATAGGAAAGTGATAGGAGATCCCATCATTGCCTCTATCATGATTGAGTGGGAATTTAATAATTTACCCCCTTTATCTCTTTCTCCTCCACTTAGCATAAGTGGATAATTTTAAAGTCCTCCTATCTTGTCTCTTCCTAGCATGGGAGAAACTATTTGTTTATTAAAATACATCTTAATTTAAGGGAGAGAAATCCATTTAAACAAGCATGGAGAGGCTTAGTTTGAGAGGGGAGGAAGACATGAAGAGGATAGTGAGAAATGGTAGGCAATCTGGAAGCCTAGATGGGAAGCTAGTTTGGGGACTTTATCGGGAGGAAAAAATAAGGAAGAAAGATAATCAACCTGAGGAGGAGTGTCAAGTTGGATCCTCCATTTGCATAGCTTCATTTAATTGAATAAGTTGATTAAATGGTCAATATGTTTTTAAATTTTATTTCATATGCTCTTGAAATTTTTTTTTTTCTATCCCTTTTATCAATGTTGGTTTGCTACAATTTTTTTCTATGTTTTTGATCTTAGGTGATCTCATTTCTATGAGATAATTAGACCATAAAAGCATGATGGCTTTTATCTTAATAAAAATATATTTCCTCCCTATAACACCATATTCAATGTCTTGGATAGATGTTAGTTTTAATTGTGGTTGTTGTAAACTAGATCTTCCCACCTATGAAATAGGCTAGGGCATTTTCACTTGCAAAGTGAATGGAGTGAATAGGCCTAGTTAAGTAGTCACCACTATATGTGAACATGAGTTTGTAAAAATATTTATAAAATTCTCTTACCTTGTTGTTGTCATACTTCACTCTCTATTATGCTCTGTGCACATCACCAATGTAGAGAAAGCTTACTATAGGATAGAAAGTTTATTTTCAATTGAAATTCAAACCATAGTTATGTTAATCTCACATGTTGTATCCATCAAACCTTTCAAAAATGATGTTTTTATTAAAGGCCACTCTAAGAATCAAAGTTTTATTTATTTTCATGGGCGTTAATATTGCAAATCTAAGGTTATTCATGAAAGGAATTGATAAATCCTAAAACTATAATCCCTTATGGATATTTCAGGTCAATTTTGGCTATTACACAACTGGAGAGTAAGTCAAAAAGAGGTGTTTATAAGCTTTTTAACCTCAGTTTTTCATGACCCTACTTTTGGTATACCTTCTATTTTGATGGATTTATGTTTTTTATATTTATTATGGATGGAATTATTATTTAAATCAATTTTATTATGCAAAATTACTTGTTTCTTATGGGAAATATGTGATGTGGATCCTTTGTGGGATGTAGGATAATTCCATGTTTGGATTTGAGAAACATACATTTGATGTGATAACATGATGCTACTAATAAAAAGTACATTTTTGTAGGAACATGTTTCTTTACAGTGGTGAAAAGAGCAAACACTGAGAAAAGAATACCTTAGGAAATGATGTCATGGGTAAATTATCAGAAATTATGGGAGGCAACATGAAAGAATGCCCCTTTTCATGAAAATTCATATCATGAAATTACTTTGTTGCATTTGTGTGTTTCAGTAGTTCTTATAATGAAATATTATAAAATAAACGAACAATAGTTGACTGAAAATTACCATAGTGAAAATAATAGGGAAAAATCAACATACAACAAAGGATAACTTTATAAATGATTTATATTTTAATGCATTGGTAAGTGCTTTACTTATGACCCCTTTTCATGAAAATTCATATCATGAAATTACTTTGTTGCATTTGTGTGTTTCAGTAGTTCTTATAATGAAATATTATAAAATAAACAAACAATAGTTGACTGAAAATTACCATAGTGAAAATAATAGGGAAAAATCAACATACAACAAAGGATAATTTTATAAATGATTTCTATTTTAATGCTTTGGTAAGTGCTTTACTTATGACTATTTTAGAACCCATAACATTATGGTAAGAACATGGATCTAGTAATGTGATTTTCATTGGATTCCTTGTGGGAGAGTGCAACAGAATGGGTTGTTAAGGAAACAATGGAAGTTAATGCACTAAAGTATATACTGGAGTCAACACCAAATGAAAGCAGGAAAAGAAAAAAATGAAGGACATAAGAAAGAAAAAAAAATGAAAATTACATAAAGGAGAAGAGAGGAATCATGTTTAGGAAGAGCAATCTTGGAGGACTGGTTTGACACAACCGAGGCATAAAGGCAGTGAATGACTAGTTTTAGTAAGTAAATAAAAACCTATGTTTCTTGCTATGTTAAAACTTCAAAGAACTTGTGATTGAAAATGGGTTTGTGTGATTTCAATTGTGTTTGGGATATATTGCTGAAAGTTCATCATATGAAAGAAATAATTATGCTTTACATCTAGTATATTTATAGAAGAAAACATTTCACATTTGCTTTTATTTTTTATAGAATGATGGTTGTGTTCTAAACTTTAGCATTGCTATGCACGTATCCAAGAATCTCATTAGTAGGTTCATATGGCCTAGTCACTAGTAATAGATTGGTTTTACCTTTGGGTATTAATTTTATTTGATATGGTTTCTTGGAGAAGAAACTAATTTTGAGGATTGTTGAGTAGTGTATATTGTGAGTTTTGGAACAGTGGAAGTTGTTTACGTGTATCTTTTATTTTTCTTTTCTATCATTCCGTAGATGATTGGGTAAACTTAGCTATTAAGATAAGATACTTGGTGAATGTGTAGTCATTGTAAATGAGAACAATGACCTTCATTTACCTTTTGATTATACCTAAAATTATATTCTTGTAGATAATTTGTATTTTGAATGAATAATATGTATGTAGTTGCTATCAATAATAAAGTTTATGACGATTGAATTGAAACTCGTTCCTTGAACAAATGATTATTTTGATTACTCTTGGTTCTATTTTTTATTGAGAAGATATACATGAATTAAACCTTAAATATTAGGTTAATGTGAATTTTTGAAGATTGGTAATTGATAGATGTATAAATAAATAATGGATACCTTTTGTTGTACTTGTTTGATGAATGCATTGTATTATCATTACTTTTTTTAAAATTTTAGAGAGATCTATTATTCATTTTAATGAATGTTGAATACTCAAAGTGAATGGTTGGAATTTTGAGACTCAGTATGAATTATTTGTGAGCATTCTTGAAAGATCCAATGAGACGTATTTGATCTTCGTTAAGGTAATGTTTTCTCGATTGGTATTGTTGCACTACTACCGAAGTATTCTTTGGATGTTAGTGTGATTACAATCATAGCTACAACTAGATTTTGCACCAAATAAGCTCTAAAATTGGATGCGAGCGTGGAACATTTCCAGTTGAAGAAGTAAATATTTTCATGGATTAGTTTGTGCTCAACAATCACCAATTGGAAGATGGAATAGACCCTTATCAAGTGATGAACAATAGTAGAACTTTGACTACCTTAATACAATTCTTCTATAGATATGGATATCTCATGAATTGAGTCACTTGTATATACATCTCTAGGGGTTGTCTAGTGATGTACTACCAAAAGTGTGATTTTGAAAATATGTTATAGTTTAGATAGATGTCGAATGATTCTATTATGATAATTAAGACCATGCGGTTGAGTTAACTTGACCTCGTGTAAAGATATGCATATGTTATTTTTATGTTTTATAAGACTTAATCACCTGAAACTAAGCTAAATTGGGTAATTTATTAGATTATGTTTCTACAAAGCTGAGATTCGAAGTATCTCTAGGAATAACGATGTGTCTTGAGTAAAGTAGATATTATAATTTTTACCCTGTAAATGAATATGAACATTTGGGTATTTAGAGCCATTGGGTGATGTCTATAATCAATGGATACTCATTACTCAATGATTAGTAATTAAATATAAGTAAGTTGGTTAATCAATTTAAAATAATTTAAATGAAGAATTCTCCCAACTCGTACTCGTGTAATTGATGTCACATTTGAAATAGTTTAGGTAATGGGAACTAGAGGGATCCCGATTATATATTAGATACCGGGTAAGAGATCCTCTTGGAAAAATATGTTGGTCAAATTATTGTGGATGATGCTTAGTACTCCTACTCTAAAGGAATTGGGTAGTGAGTAGATATTAGCATATTCATGGAACTCTTTCACTAAAAGGCTTGTGATAAAGAGTAGTGAACTATGTCTATAGATCTCTTACGCTAAAATATTTGCATGAAGAGAATGACTAGTGTCCTAGAACCCTTGAACTAAAGGACTTGTGCAAGGGTAAGGACTAGGGCCTTTCCTTTCAATGGAGTGAAAGGAGAACCAACTACATTGTTAGGAATTAAAGGTAGTTGGAGTGAAAGAGAGCTGCACTAATGCTTCACACAAATAGAAATGTGGTGAAGTAGGGATGGTTGCACATTAGGCTTGGATTGTAATTCTTAGTTAAGGGTTAAGAGGTATTAAAATCTAGGAAGGATTACTAGATATTAGGTATATCTTTCATTAGAATGAGAACTTTATAAACCCTTATGAAGTTATTTATAAATTTATATATATAAAAAAGGAATGGAGTAAAATAGGTTAAGGAACTTTGGGTCATGACATTTGGTATCAAAGCATGGTTCATAGTGGAATTGGATCACTACACAATAATTAGTTTTCAATGTGGGATAGAAAATATAATAGATATTATTTTATTTTTTAATTTAATAGAAGAAAATTTACAAAGAATGACTAGGATGTAGTGGGAAAATAATTATTAGTAGGAAGAGCAAGGGCCAAATGCTAATGAATTCCTACCGTATCTTCAAGAAGTGGCTAGGGACAATTCCACCAAAAATAATAAGAGGAGGTGTTGCTCCAATGATAAGGAAAACACGAGGAACCAACGTAGAGAATAGAGCACCTATTGATGGTTCGAAAAACCCTAATGAGGGAGAGAATATTATCGAAACCATGACTCTACTTCAGGAGCAGGTAGAAGCCCAAAAATAGTTATTGGATGCTGTGCTAAGTTGAGAAACACAATATGGTAACCCAATAATGGAAAAAGGAAATGAACCTCTTATAGAGGCACAATTGGCAAGAGTATGACTAGAGGATGAGCTAAGCAAGGAGATGAATTATCTGAAATCTTCCAATTTTAATGGAGAGGAAGATGGAAACAAGGATGAGTCTTGGTTGAAGGAGATAGATACATATTGTAATATAAATAAATTCTCCTTAGGAACTCAAACATTATATGCTACTTTACATTTTCAAGGAGAAGGTTTAGCTTGGTGGGAAACCCTTAGTGAAGAGCAAAAGCTAGAGGCTGTAGTTGACTTAAAATAGAAAGAATTTGTAAAATATTTCAAAGAAATAAAATATTTCTACTCCTAAAAATTTGATGAATTCACTAAACTTCATCAAGAAATTAGAACGACAGAGAAATACTATCAAAAATTTATTAAGTTGGTGAAGTATGTGCCTGCTTACATTGAGAAAATGAAGATCCACAAGTTCATACTTGGAGTAGATCCTAGAATAGGACAAGAAGTGGACATGAGAGAACCTGAGACATTGCAAAAGGCCTATGAGTTAGCAAGAAAAGCTTAAGCATATCTCAAACCTTACTTTGATTATGAGGGGTTAGATGATCAAGGCAAAGAGGCACTAAGGAAGAGGAACAATGTAGGTTTCATGAAGTGGGAGCATGAGCAATCAATTAGAAGCATTACAAGGCAAGAAGAGAAATAAGACAAGAAACAAGGAAAATTTAGAAGAAATTTCCAAGGAAGGAACCATAAATACTATAATCAGGGCAACAATGGTAATAGATCACCCCAAAGATAGACTAACTTGCCAAAAGAAGAAGTAGCAAGGGATGCAAGATGGAAAGAACATCTAGGACCAAAATAAGGATGTTACATATGTAAGGGATCATATTATACCAATAATTGTCCCCAAAAATTAGTTATGAGTTCTAAAGGAAATGAACCAATGTACAAGGAAACAACACCTAAGGAACCAACACATCAAATTTACACTGCAATAGGAAACCAAAATTTGGATGGTCAAGCTACACCACTAGTGATAAGAGGTAAGATATTTGGAAAAAATATTAAAATATTATTTGATAGTGGAGCTACAGATAGCTTTATTTCCACTATCTTAGTTAGAGATATAATAGAAAGGCCAAGAATCTTGGAACATGGGTGGAAGGTTGAGTATGGTTTAGGATAAACCTACTCTATGAACTAGTGCTATCCTATGGCTGAAATTACCTTACCTAGTGGAATGACCTTAGGATATTTATATGTTGCACCATTGCATGCTTTTGACATAGTATTAGGAATGGATTGGCTACAAGAGCATAAAGTAGTGATTAATTTTCAAGATCGATGGGTTGAATATTCAGATGATGATGGGCTTGTTTGTAGAGTGAATAGTTTGTAGGGAACCTTCCAACCTCAAATCCTTTTGACTATGCAACTTAAGAAAGCCATAAGAAAAAGAGGAATGATATATATTGTGAAGTTAAATAAGATAGAGGAAGGGAAGAAGGTGTTGTACTTAGTATGGCACTAAGAGGGGGGGGTGAATCAGTGTAGCATTCCAAGACATGAATTAACAGCTCTAAAAATTGCAGCAGATAAAATTTATAAACAGATATAATAAGTACCGCAAGAGAACATCACACAACACAGATTTTTAACGAGGTTCACCAAAATGGCTACTCCTCAAAAAGAACGGCTGCTTGGACTCCCATCCAAATCCAGCCTCTTGCAAAGCACCAACTTTACAATTTGTTTACCAGCACCAACCAGAAGGAGCACCCACCCCTTATTTATCTCGCATCAACAGAAAGGAGCACCAACCCCTAATTTGCCAAGCACCAACTGGACTTCAATTTTGAATAAAAATGTTTGACATATACCTTTGTTATTGCAAGACTCTAACTGGTCTACATCACCTTTGCAATCTCTCTTGCGCAATCACTTCACACAGTCTGCTGCACTGCTACAGCCAAACTTTGCAATCAACTTTTCCCTTCGTGCTCTCTGCACACTCTGCTTTCTCTGTGCACACGCTTTGCACACTCTGTGTCATTTCACATTCTCGCTCTCTGTGCGTATTCACAATCGAACTTCGAACAACTCGACATGACCAGCTCACATTACACACTTCGCTATCATTTTGCCAGCTCTGCGCTATCTACGCTTTTACAGCCGCATATCGCACACAATACTCACACACCCCGCATATTTTCAAACTCGAAGTAGCCCTCCTTTTATAGAAGAAATTTTAGGAACAAACCCTAAAGAACGTCGGCTAAGAAACCCTAGAAATTGTCGGCTGCCAAACCCTAAAATCCGTCGACTGTAACCCTAAGAATGTCGACTGCAAAACCCTAGAAATTGTTTGCTACAAAACCCTAAAATCTGTCCCAGATTTAACTTTGTCGGCCTCAAACTCTTCTGCCACCTTTGTCACCTTCCTGTAGCTTACTGCCATGAAATAATAACATGTCACGATATCGTGACACTTTTTGTGGTCGTACGCCTTCTTGTCCTTGCTGTCATGAAATCGTGACCCTTTTGGCCGTTGATAGCTTTGCCACCGTTCTTGTCATGAAATCGTGACACTTCAAACTTTTGCTGACGTCATTCTCATTCTTGTCACGAAATCATGACGCTTTCGCTTCAGCAGCTTTTCTTGCACCTCAAGCCCATACACTCATCGATGAACATCGCGACGCTTTCGGCCTCGTACATTCCTTGCTTCATGCAGTAGCGAAATCGTTACAACTTTGTGCCTTGTGCTTCCAACTTTGCTTCTACCCGTGAGATTTTGACTTGTAGGGAAATCGCTACACTTTTGTGCCTTGCACTTTCGACTTGTAGCATAATCGCTACACCTTTGAGTTCTGCACTTTTGACTTGTAGCAAAATCGCTACACCTTCGTGTTATGCTTTTTCAACTCGTAGCGAAATCGCTACACCTTTGTGTTGTGCTTTTTCAACTCGTAGCGAAATCGCTACACCTTTGTGTTGTGCACTTTTGACTCGTAGCGAAATCGCTACATCTTTTTCACTTAACACTTTCTCCCTGCTTCGGCCAGCAAAAATTCAACATGTAGCGAAATCGCTACAACTTTTCCACTTAACGCTTTCTCCTTGCTTCGCCCAGCGAAAATTTCAACATGTAGCGAAATCGCTACAGTTTCTCGACTTAGCTTCTTGGCCTCCAACATGTCGCGAAATCGTGACAGTTTGCCTTGCGTCTTCTCTCTCCTCATTTTTGTCATGAAATCGTGACATTTTCCTTCTCTCTCCTCATTTTTGTCATGAAATCATGACATTTTCAGCTGTGCCTTCTCTCTCCTCATTTTTGTCATGAAATCGTGACAATTTTCTTTGTGCCTTCTCTCTCCTCCGACCTGTCACGAAATCGCGACAGAAAACATGTCGCGATATCGCGACAGTTTTCTTACTTGTCTTTTTCTTTGAATGTTTGAAACTGGGCCACTTCTTTCTTCCTGAAAACTTGCTGTACATGATCTGACTAACTTTTGAACTTCTATCCTCTGCATCTGAATGACTTCTGAACTGTCTGTCCATTGCATCATTAGATCTAACTGATCGTATTGACAACAATGACAATACTCCTGCAACACCTTGCTCAACACTGAACTCCTATCCATTGTACTTTGGCTGCACCTTGTTGTTCAATAAACTCTTGTCCATTGCATCAATAAATCTGTCTGACTGTGTTGACAACAATGACAATACTGTTTGTTGCACCTTGCTCAACAATCTCCCCCTTTGGAATTGTTGGCAACACATGTGCAATTTTCCTGTAAATCTTCTCCCCCTTTGACAATAATACCAAAGGGCTGCTGTAGACTCCCCTGAGTCTATGCACAACATTCTAAGACACAAATTATTACAATTAGCAAATATTCCAAGCATGAACAAGAAGAAAAACAAATACACAAATGCTCCCCCTGAGAATGTGATCCCAAGCTAGTCACTTCTTGGGAATTTTAACCACTCGACCAATCTGCCTTCCCGATAAAATGCACCTCCACTGGTAAACTTCTGGTTATCTACACATCCTGCCCAATCTGCATCTCTAGGATACCATAAACCATACTCCATAGTACCCTTGTAATATTATAGAAGACTCTGTCTCTTTGCTGCACTGACTGGTGGACCTCTTCTTCACTTGAAGAATCCTCACTCCGATCTAACTTCAGCTGTGTTGGATGCCAGAATTTCTATCCATTGAAACTCTGTATTCTGTACTCTGTCACCTTCAATGTTCAGTCAATAGGCTCACTAAGAACCTGCTCAGCAAGCTCACCAAGGAACTTGCCCAAATCTGCTCTTGCCAAGCTCTCTAAAAACTTGTCCAAAACTTCTCTAGCAATTTGTCCCAGCATTGTCCTCAAAATATTTCCCAAAGACCTTCTTCAAAGGCTCAATCAAACATGCTCAAGTGGTACTCAATATAAGATCAACAAAGAATGATAGTCTGAAATTAAATCCACTTCATAGAAGCATACAGAAGATTGTTAGAGACTTAATATCTTCTATTCTCAAATCTCAATCTCAACTCAAATCAAGAAAAGTTTATTTTATGGGACTTGAACAACCACATGCAATCAATCACTTGACTATGCTCAATTATCTTTACTCAACCAATCATCTCTCACACAACCCTAGTCCAAGAATGTATCAACCAACTCTTGTTCAAGTACTGTACCAACACCGCAGATATTCTGTCAACTCTGTGTACGCATAAAATATTGTACCTCAACACAAATCAGATCCGTTTTTACATTTGCAGCTTTGTCTAAGTTTTCTGCAGTCAACGCTGGTCACCCCTTACTTTCAACTGTGCAAATATGGAGAAGACATTCTGTCAAACACTTCACGACCAACCATTCATCTCTTTACTCAGCCTTATACTTCTTAACCTCGGATTGGCATTTTATTAACAGTTAAAATGAAACTGTCTGAGAATTAAATAATTCCACCAAGGCACCATGAAAGTTCTAACAATATTTACATCAATGAATGGAACAGATACACGCTTCTTTTATCGAAACATAAATACGTAGCTAGAGCAAAAATTCTTCCACTAATCAAATTATCTGAACTGTTACATTTCATGGCTTCGAACAGTTACAGTAAGAACCATCAACAGTACAACAATGACATACAACAATACTAGAAATGGTGGCGACTCTTCATTTAATCTCCAGCCTTCATGGCACTTCCACAAACAACTATATGAACTGAAATAAATTTAAACAACTATAGTGCAACTCCTCCTTACTGCTTGCCTTTCATCCTCGGGTTAACCCAACAAACATATAAGAGCAATAAAATAAAACCTTTTTCAAAATGCTCCCCCCGAGGATGTGTTACCTGGAGTTGCTTAGTGCAGTAGAAGAGCAGTCTCCTTTAGTTCAAGGAGACACGATTTCCTCTCTTCTTTCTTTCTCCGGACTTTCTTGACCTCGGGCTTGGATTTTTCACCTGCGTCCCTATTTTGCATCATTGCGTGAACTTGAATATCTCTCTCGGTGTGGTTGTCTCTTATGCATCCATGATGAATGATTATTTTCCTTTCTTCTATGAACCTGATTTATTTCCTCGTCTCGTGTTGTGTTCTTTGCGTCTTATAAAATCTACTTTTTTGCCTTAGATTTGATACAGAAGCGCTTGGACAAAACCTTGCTATGTGCCCATGACCATTGCATTGAAAACATTGTACAAAGTGTTCACTCAGATATGCAGATGTATTTCGACCAAGCATAACTCTTTGATTTATTATTTAATCCACAATAAGTTGCCTTGTGACCATACTGGTTACATCTGAAACAATAGCCATTAAAAGTGTTAGTATGAAAAGAGTGAGAGTGGTAGAACCTCTTTTGTTGTGGCTGCTTTGCTGTAAATCTCCTTTGATATTTTCTTTCTTTTGAAGATACAGCTTTAACCTTTTCTTGCTCGGACCCTTCAATAGTGAACTTCTTCTTCTCTGCAGAATTGGAAGATAAAGGTTGTTCAGCTTCATATCCAAGACCATGCTTAACCGTGGAGCTTCTCTGATGACTTATCATTTTATCTAGCAATTCTGTGCTCTTCTCGAATTTAAGATTTGTATTGGCCTCTTCTAGTTGTTTCTTCAATGAACCAATCTCTTCTTCTTGTTTGCGGCAAATAATCTCTTTCTCATTGATCTGTGACCTGAGAGTTTCCTCAATCCTTTTAGACTCTTCTACTTGCAGCTTTAGATTACTAACTACTTTGTTAGAATCCTCTTCATGTTTGTTACACACATTGACTTTATCATTCAGCTGTGACTTCAAGTCTTCTTCTATTTTCTTGGCCTTTTGGAATTGTAAGAACAGATTTTCAATCTCATCCCCATATTCTTCCAATTTCTTGGACAGTCTTTTGTTCTTTTTCTTTTCTATACTCAACTCTTCAAGAGCAGAGATCAACTCACCTTCCCAGTCTACTTCAGCATTGAGGTTTTTATTATCTGCTTCAGTGTTCACTCCTTCTGCCTTTTCTGGTTCAATTTCCTCTACCACTGAAACTGGCTGAGATGTCTTTTTGAAGGAGGTTCTATTCTTTTTACTTGGAGCTGTAATTTGATCTTCATTCCAATTTGCTTCTGCATTCATTTCTTCTTTATTACATTCCTGTTCTGATTCTATTTCTTCTTCATCTTCACTGCTACTAAACCCATGACACTGACGTTCATTATGCCCGAGTTGATCAAAACATTCTGAACCTTGTGAACCTGCATTATGACCGAGTTGACTCTTGGTCTTTTCTCCATTGTTTGATTCATCTCTTGAATCTACAACAATAATGAATTTATCTTTATTTTCTTTTATGACCCTGTGTGATCTTTTCTTCTTGTGTCTCATGGTTCCATTCTTGCCTTTCTTTGCCATTAGAGTATTAATCCAAGATCAACCCTAGCTGATTTAGCCTTCAAAGGGAACCTTGCTCTGATACCAATTGTTGTACTTAGTATGGCACTGAGAGGGGGGGTGAATCAGTGTAGCATTCCAAGACATGAATTAACAACTCTAAAAATTGTAGCAGATAAAATTTATAAATAGATATAATAAGTACCGCAAGAGAACATCACACAACACAGATTTTTAACGAGGTTCACCAAAATGGCTACTCCTCAAAAAGAACGGCTGCTTGGACTCCCATCCAAATCCAGCCTCTTGCAAAGCACCAACTTTACAATTTGTTTACCAGCACCAACTGGAAGGAGCACCCACCCCTTATTTATCTGCATCAACAGAAAGGAGCACCAACCCCTAATTTGCCAACACCAACTGGACTTCAATTTTGAATAAAAATGTTTGACATATACCTTTGTTATTGCAAGACTCTAACTGGTCTACATCACCTTTGCAATCTCTGCGCACTCTGCTCTCTCTTGCGCAATCACTTCACACCGTCTGCTGCACTGCTACAGCCAAACTTTGCAATCAACTTTTCCCTTCGCGCTCTCTGCACACTCTGCTTTCTCTGCGCACACGCTTCGCACACTCTGTGTCATTTCACATTCTGCTCTCTGTGCATATTCACAATCGAACTTCGAACAACTCGACATGACCAGCTCACATTACACACTTCGCTATCATTTTGCCAGCTCTACGCTATCTACGCTTTTACAGCCGCATATCGCACACAATACTCACACACCCCACATATTTTCAAACTCGAAGTAGCCCTCCTTTTATAGAAGAAATTTTAGGAACAAACCCTAAAGAACGTCGGCTAAGAAACCCTAGAAATTGTCGATTGCCAAACCCTAAAATCTATCAGCTATAACCCTAAGAATGTTGGCTACAAAACCCTAGAAATTATTTGCTACAAAACCCTAAAATCCGTCGGGCCAGATTTAACTTTGTCGGCCTCAAACTCTTCTGCCACCTTTGTCACCTTCCTGTAGCTTACTGCCATGAAATAATAACATGTCACGATATCGTGACACTTTTTGTGGCCGTACGCCTTCTTGTCCTTGCTGTCGCGAAATCGTGACCCTTTTGGCCGTTGATAGCTTTGCCACCGTTCTTGTCATGAAATCGTGACACTTCAAACTTTTGCTGACGTCATTCTCATTCTTGTCATGAAATCATGACGCTTTCGCAACCTCTATTTCAGAAATCGACGCTTTCGGCTTCCGTACATTCCTTGCTTCATGCAGTAGCGAAATCGTTACAACTTTGTGCCTTGTGCTTCCAACTTTGCTTCTACCCGTGAGATTTTGACTTGTAGCGAAATCGCTACACTTTTGTGCCTTGCACTTTCGACTTGTAGCATAATCGCTACACCTTTGAGTTCTGCACTTTTGACTTGTAGCAAAATCGCTACACCTTCGTGTTATGCTTTTTCAACTCGTAGCGAAATCGCTACACCTTTGTGTTGTGCTTTTTCAACTCGTAGCGAAATCGCTACACCTTTGTGTTGTGCACTTTTGACTCGTAGCGAAATCGCTACATCTTTTTCACTTAACACTTTCTCCCTGCTTCGGCCAGCGAAAATTCAACATGTAGCGAAATCGCTACAACTTTCTCGACTTAGCTTCTTGGCCTCCAACATGTCGCGAAATCGTGACAGTTTGCCTTGCGTCTTCTCTCTCCTCATTTTTGTCGCGAAATCGTGACACTTTCGACTGTGCCTTCTCTCTCCTCATTTTTGTCGTGAAATCATGACATTTTCGGTTGCGCCTTCTCTCTCCTCATTTTTGTCGTGAAATCGTGACAATTTTCTTTGTGCCTTCTCTCTCCTCCGACCTGTCGCGAAATCGTGACAGAAAACATGTCGCGATATCGCGACAGTTTTCTTACTTGTCTTTTTCTTTGAATGTTTGAAACTGGGCCACTTCTTTCTTCCTAAAAACTTGCACTTGTACATGATCTGACTAACTTTTGAACTTCTATCCTCTCGCATCCGAATGACTCTCGAACTGTCTGTCCATTGCATCATTAGATCTAACTGACTGTATTGACAACAATGACAATACTCCTGCAACACCTTGCTCAACACTGAACTCCTATCCATTGTACTTTGGCTGCACCTTGCTGTTCAATAAACTCTTGTCCATTGCATCAATAAATCTGTCTGACTGTGTTGACAACAATGACAATACTTTTTGTTGCACCTTGCTCAACGAAGGAAGAGGTGTTTGGGAAACACCTTATTCTTAAAAATTTTAGGGATGTATTTCTAGAATATTTACCCAGATTACCACCTAAAAGAGAATTTGACTTCTCTATCGAGCTTGAACCTGGAATAAAGCCTATTCATAGGGCTCCTTATAGGATGAAATCCATAGAGATGCAAGAAATAAAAGTACAACTTCAAGGATTTTTGGAAAACGGAGTAATTAAACCAAGTGTGTCACCATGAGGTGCACCGATGTTGTTTGTAAAGAAAAAGGATGGATATTTAAGACTATTTATTGACTATCGAATGGTAAATAAAGTAACTATTAAAAGTAGATGTTCCTTACTTAGAATCGAAGATCCCTTTGATCAACTCAAGGATGACTCAATATTTTCAAAGACTGATTTGAAATCAAGGTATCACCAATTGAGAATTCAAGAGGAAGATCCTCATAAGATAGCTTTTAAAACTTGATATGGACATTATGAGTTTATTGTCTTGCCTTTTGGGTAGATGAATGCTCTAGTGGCATTTATGAACCTGATGAATAGTATCTTTAGAAAACACCTAGACAGATTTGTTCTGGTGTTTTTAGATGACATTTTAATATATTCCTAAAATAAGGAGGACCATGATAAACATCTCATATTAGTGTTTGAATTTCTAAGGGAGAAGCAGTTGTATGGGAATTTATCCAAGTGAGTTTTATGTGTCAGAGGTGCAATATCTAGGGCACATTGTTTTTGTTGAGGAAATTTTTTAGATCCTATGAAAATAGAAGCCATCTTGAATTGGCCACCACCAACAAATGCAACTAATATCCAAAATTTCATGGGCTTAACTGGGTACTACAGGTGATATGTGAAAGACTACCTCATTGATAACCAAACTTCAAAGGAAAGGGAAGAAATTCAAGTGGACAGATAAATGTGAATTCACCTTTGATTTACTTAAGCAGAAGCTTACTACACCTCCTATACTTAGAATTCTAGATCTGCAAGGAAATTTCTTTATATGTACAAATGCATCGCTAGAGGTACTGGGAGGAGTACTATCACAAGAAGAAGTGGTGCTAGCCTATGGATAAAGGAAGCTGAAAAAGCATTATGTTAATTATGCAACTCATGATTTAGAGTTAGAAGCTATAGTTTTTACTCTCAAGAGTTGGCAACATTATCTAGTTGGAAGACCCTTTGAGCTAAATATAGATCATTAGAGTCTTTAATACATGTTCACCCAACCCTTTCTCAATGCTAGATAGAGAATATGAATGGAATTTCTCACAAAATATGACTTTGGCATCGAATACATTAAAGGAAAAAAGAATAAGGTTGCAGATACTCTAAGTAGAAGGATATACATTACAGTCGTATCTCATATTCATATTGACTTAATGTAATAAGACAAGGTAAGACAAAGTTAGGATGCTCACTGTAATCAAATCCAAGAAAATATGGAAGGGAAACTAGATGAAAATAAATATTTTAGCATCAAGTATGGTGTTCTATGTTTTAAGGATAGAGTTGTAATTCCTAGTAGTGGATATCCGAGGAATATAATCATGAATGAAGCCCATAGATAACCCTTATCTGCTCATACAAGAGGAGAAAAAATGAGAGAAAATATGAAAAGGAAATTATTTTGTCTAGGAAGGAAGAGAGACATAATTGAATTTATCTCTCAATGCCTTGAGTGCCAAAATATTAAAGCAAAACATCGACATCCTACTAGTTTGTTATACCCACATGATGTGCTGATACAAAAATGATAAGTAATATCAATGAATTTCATAGTAGGGCTACCTAAGACCAAGTTCTAGTATGACGTGATCCTAATAGTGGTCTATAGACTGACCAAGGTTGTGCAATTTACACTCGGGAGCACCAAGGGTGATGCCATGGTTGTGGATAATATATTTGCCAAGGAAATATTTTGGCTTCATGGTTTTCCAGAGGTAATTATATCAGATAGGGACTTGAGATTCACATATGATATTTGGCAAGTATTGCATTGAGTCATTCACACTAGGTTGAACATCAGTTTATCTTATCACCTCAAAAGTAATCGACACACTTAAAGGGTGAATCAAGTGTTAGAGGACATGCTTCACATGTATTGTATGGATCAAAAAACCCATTGTGAAAATTACTTGTATCTAGTGGAATTTGCCTACAATAATGGTCATCATTTGATATTAGGTATGGTATTGTTCGAAGCTTTGTATGGTAGAAGATATGGGATATCATTATCTTGAGATAATCCATAAGATCATATTACACTTGGACAAGACATGGTCAAAGCAATGGAGCAATAGTTAAGAACAATTATTAGAATTTCCCAAGAGTAGAACTACAAAGCATTACAATATTTGAAGAGACAAATAGAACTGATTGATTTATTCCATGGATCAACTTTGTATAAATAGCAAAGTTGATCATTGAGAGTCGTTGGATTACAACAACTCACTAGTCTAAACTGAGAGTTCACCTGACTCATGGAAGAGTGGTAACTCAAGTAAGTTTATCCTAGTAGAACTTAAGAGAATAATTATTTATTCTAACACCCCCCTTAAGTGATACTAGGGGTGAATGTAACAAATGAGTCCCGACAATAGTGCCTGATGAGGTACTCATTTACAATGATTCTTATTGAAGAGATGGTAAAAAAACCACATGGGAAAAAACCATCTATCAAAAAGAAAAATGAAGAGGCATGTCTTCGGATGGCGAAGATTGTCCTCATTGAAAAAAGAAATGAGTCCCGACAACTGGGCCTGATGAGGTACTCATGTACAATGTTTTTACATATAGGAGAGATGGTAAAAAAAACCACATGGGAAAAACCATCTATCAAAAAGAAAAATGAAGAGGCATGTCTTCGGATGGCGAAGATTGTCCTCATTGAAAAAAGAAATGAGTCCCGGAAACTGGGCCTGATGAGGTACTCATGTACAATGTTATTACATATAGGAGAGATGGTAAAAAAAACCACATGGGAAAAAACCATCTTCCAAAGAAAAAGAAACAATAAGAAGAAAGGAGAGGTGAAAACCTCTTTTGTACCTTCTAATGCATCTGCCTTACTCCAAGTTTCTCTCGCAACTGAATGTAACGCGGAGAAGGAAAGGATTTGGTGAAGATGTCTGCAATTTGATTTTCTATGGGAATATAGTCCAAGTGTATTTCCCCTCTCTGAATATGCTGTCGAATGAAGTGCATGTGAATTTCAATGTGCTTGGTACGCTGATGCTCAACTGGATTGCGGGCAATATGAATTGTGCTCTGATTATCACACCAAAGAGTAATAGGTTTGTCATGGAAAAAACCAAATTCTCTTAGTATCTGACGAAGCCAAAGAGCTTCCTGACTTGCTAAAACTGTTGCCCTGTATTCTGCCTCTGTAGATGATAGTGCTACTGCTTGTTGTTTTTTGCATGACCAAGCAATTGGTGAAGAACCAAGACAAAAGACATAGCCAGAAGTTGAACATCTATCTTCTACTGAACCTGCCCAATCAGAATCTATGTAACCAATGATATCCATGGATTTTCCTTCATATAAGAGCCCAAATTGAGTAGTTCCTTGCAAGTAGCGTAGGATTCTTTTTGTTGCTTGCCAATGGCTGAAATGAGGTTGATGTGAGAATCTAGATATCAAGCCAACAACATATGAAATATCTGGGTGAGTATGAGTGAGGTATAACAGACTCCCTACTAGCTATCGGTACAGAGTAGCATCACATAGAGGGGATGTGCAGGAAGTACTTAGAGTGACTCCAGACTAAAAAGGTGTAGAAGAGGGCTTACAATCAGTCATCTTAAACCGTTGAAGAAGGTCTAGAGTGTATTTCTATTGACACAATGAAATTCCTGCATCTGTTTGATTTATTTGAATCCCAAGGAAGTAATGAGCTAAACCTAGATCAACCATTTCAAATTTTTTAGAAAGAGAGTCTTTGATAGTCTGAATGTGAGAAATGTCACTACCAGTGAGTAGTAGATCATCAACATAGAGAACAAGTAAGGTGATCTTCTCTTCATCTCTCCAAATGTAGACTGTGGCATCAGACTCACAATGAGAAAAACCTGAGGAAAGAAGGAAGGAGTCCATTTTTTCATACCAAGCTCTAGGAGCTTGTTTGAGGCCATAGAGAGATTTTTGTAGTCTACAAACAAGGGAGGAGTCTTGAGTGAATCCAGCAAGTTGTTCCATGAATATCTCCTCTTTTAAGTCCCCATGTAAGAAAGCACTTTTTACATCCATTTGAAAAATATGCCACTTTTGGGAAGCAACTAGAGCAAGTACCAGTCTAACAGAATCCATTTTGGCAACTGGTGCAAAAGTTTTAGAATAATCAATCCCTTCAATTTGAGAGAAACCTTTGGCTACCAAGCGAGCTTTGTGTTTGTCAATTTCTCCATTAGGTCCATATTTCATTATGTAAATCCATTTACAATGAACTAACTTCCTTCCTTTAGGTAGAGGAACTAAATCCCAAGTTTTATTTTTTATTAAGGAAGAGAATTCATTTTCCATGGCATCATCCCATTATTTAATACCAGTTGCTTCTTTGAAGGATTGAGGATCTATGGAAATGGACTGACAGACAAGACCAGAGCCTATGGAGTTGCTTAATCTGGATGATGGAAGATTTTGGATGTATGGAGTTGCTTCTTCAACAATGATGCGGGCCCATTTAGGCATTGTGGAAGGAGTAATTGGAGTGGCAGGACTTTGAGTTGGAGTTTGGAGTATAGGATCCTCATCTTGGTCATTTTGATCATTAATCTCTAAAGTGGGTTCTTCATTATATTGAGGCTCTAACATTGGAGATGGCTCAAGAGAATCAATGGTGGAAGAGGATGGTTGAGGATCTTTATGAGGGAATGTTTCATCAAATTGAACATTCCTATGAAAAAAGACCTCATGAGTTGCGGGATCAAGTAGCCTGTATGCTTTCATTTCCTCACAATAACCAACAAAGATGAGCTTTTTGCTTTTCTTATCTAGAGCCTTCCTTTTCTTCTTTGGGATATGCGCCCAAGCAGTACACCCAAAAATCTTGAAGAAAGAGACATCAGGTTTTGAGCCAGTCCATGCTTCCTCGAGAGTCAAATGGCCAAGAGCTTTATGAGGTGTGTGGTTTTGAATATAGTTTGCATAGTTAATTGCTTCTGCCCAAAAAACTTTTGGAAGATCTCTTGAGTGGAGCATACAGTTTGCCATTTCCTTTAAAGTTCTATTTTTCCTCTCTGCAATGCCATTTTTCTATGGATTATGGGAGACAGAATGTTGATGAATTATGCCATGACCTGATAGAAAAATTGAGAACTCATTACTGAAGTATTCCCCCCATTATCTGTACGAATTTGCTTGATTTTGCAAGAGGCCTGATTTTCAACTAAGGCTTTGAAGATTTTGAAGTGGGATAGAACATCACTTTTGTATTTTAGGAAGTAGACCCAAGTTCTTCTAGAAAAATCATCAATGAAGGTTAAAGCATATTTTGCTCCTTTGAAGGAAGGCTCTAGGAAGACCATCAAGTCACTATGGATTAACTCTAGAGGGGATGAGGCCTTTAGAGAACCACTTGGGTGGAAAGGATCTTGATGTTGCTTTCCAAGAGCACATCCAGGACATACTCCATCAATAGAAGAGACTTGAGGTAATCCTATTACCATTTCATGGGTGTTCAATTCCTTTAGGTAGTTATAACTGAGATGTCCAAACCTTTCATGCCAAATTTTGCTTTCAAGATCTCCATGTGCAACAAAATAGGAGGCCCCTTCTGAATTTTTGAATCCTTTGAAGTGAAATAGGTGAGTGTTGTGATCAATATCTCCTTTTTCTATGAGAGAGTTTGGGTCTTGAAAGTCTCTTATCTCAACTCCTGTTGGTGAGAAGAGAATTATTTTACCTTTTCCAGAAGTACAAATATGATAGACGGAGAGGAGATTTGTTGCAATGTTTGGTACATAGAGAACATTATTGATATAACCACCATCAATGGATATGTCACCTTTTCCTTTGACTAGGATAAAGGATGAGTCACCAACTTCTATGCTACATGTTGAACTTGAGGAGATTGAAGTGAATGACTCATCTGAGGAAGTCATGTGATGAGTTGCTCCTGAATCTAGAACCCAGTATTTTGATGAAGTGTTTATGGTCTTGCCTTGAACATTTAAGGCTTTTCCTATCTACTTCTTAGTGTCTATATTTTGATCCTTCATTGTTGCCTCTAGTTGTTGTAGTCTTTTCCAATATTTGTTCATAGAATGACCATTCTTTTTGCAGTGAGTACAAGTTATGGGACTCCTTTATTTCTTTTTGAATTTTTCTTTAGTAGAGGTGGATGCTACTAAGGCTTTTGAGGAAGAGGAAGAGATCTCATACTTTGCAAGTTTTGTTTCTTCTCTAGTTAGCCTATCACAAAATTCCTCTAAGGAGGGCATTTTAAAACTTGCACCAAGAGCATATTTTGTAGACAGAAAGGTGGTTGCAAAAATTTGAAATACACCATTTAATTTAGAAATAATTAGATAGATGCATTCTTCTTCTATTTTATTCTTGCCACTGCCTTTGTATTGAGTGAGGACTTCTTTAAATTTGGTGAGAAAGTCAACAATATTGTTGAAGTCTTCAGGAGATAATGTTGTTAATTCTGCCTCTAGCTGCATTGACCTTATTTGATCTACTTTCCCAAACAAGTTCTTTAGTTTCTACCAACTTTCATATGGAGTTTTACAATCCGTAATGTGAAACCATAAGCTTTCATTTACATTAGTGCTTATAATACCCATTGTTTCATACATTTTCCCTTTATGAACAAATATTTCATATTCCTTTTCAAATTCAGGTTGCTTCTCTTCTAGCAGGTGTGTGAGCCCTTTTTGAGAAATGAGATTTAATATTTTGGGTTTCCATGTATGATAGTTATGAGGGGTGAGTGGATCAATTGTATTCATTGTATTCATTTTGCCAAAGAAAATTGAAGTGAACCAATAATTCCCCCCTTTAACTTCAAGTTTTTAGAGAATACAATGGAGCTTTAAAGAAGGGAACAAAAGCCTGATAGTAATACCAATCTCCTCAAATTACCCGCCCTAACATGAGGGAAACTATAAGTAAATGAGGAGATTTGATATATTAAAATAGGCTAATGAAGCAAGAAAAATTGGCCAGGCCTTTATACCTATTCTTCTCAATTACCCGCCCTTACGTGAGGGAAACTATAAGTAATGAGTAGAATTGATACGTGGAACATAGGCTTTTGATGCAATGATAACCAGCCAGACCGATATATCGTATTTCTCAATAACCCACCCTTACGTGAGGGAAACTATAAGTTAGTGAGAAGTCCAATACTTGGAACATAGGTGATTATAAATTTTGAAGTGCCTTTATGAAAAGATTTTATTTTGTTGCTTTATTTTAAGTTTTATATGATTTGAAAAAAAGGAGCATATATTGTATGAAAATTATTTCTTTTTAAAAGAGCTGAAATGATATGAAAGCATATGACCAAGTGGCTAAAAGAAAAAGCCACATTTAGTTTCACATCAAAAAATATCTCCTATTGTTGTTATGAGTAATGAACTTTTAAGAAAGGGATTAGAACAAATTCAATGATGCAAAAAAGAAAGAAGCAATGACCAATAATAACAACAACCCCCCTTGAAGCCTTAGAAAAAAGGTGCAAGTGTTGGCACCTTTAAAACCCCCCAAAAAAAATTATTATTTATGAGGTTACAAACTTGTCACTTTTTTCTTTTAGTGGCCAAAAAAAAGGCACTAAAGAAGTAAAAATGACAACAAATTGATGAGAGGGTGTTATATTTAAATACAAAGAGCAGATCTTTATTTTAGTACTGGTTATTATAAAAATAAAAAAACCAGTTTTAAATAGAAGATCTGATTAATTAACCCTCTCAATGGATGAAAAGGCTCGAGAGAGCACTTCTAGGGCTTTGACAGAGCCCACTAAATTTTTAATAGGTGACTCGAACCCCACAAGAGACGTCAATGAACAACGAGAGAAGGGTCTTCGAAGGGCTCGAAAGAGCATGACTCTCGTTCTTCACTGTACTTCGAGGATGCTAGATTACCTACGATATTTACTGTACTTCCGAGGATTAGAAAAATAATAAAAAAATACAATATTACCTGACCCGGATTGGACGTTCATCCAAAAAAGATATGGGTCTTCGAACAACGAGAGAAGGGTCTTCGAAAGGCTCGAAAGAGCACGACTCTCATTTTTCACTGCACTTTGTCAACGAACAATGAGAGAAGGTTCACTGCACTTTCGAGGATGCACTCCAAAAGGACGTCAACGTTTACCTGCGATTACACTGCATTTTCGAGAGGATATTAATATGTCAAATAATATTAAAAATTTAATAATACTTTGTTTACTCTTTCCTAAAAATGCGATGCAGAAGATGCCAGGGAATGTGTTTGTCAGGCGATCGAAAGACGTTAGGGAGTGTGAAGAGAAGATAAGGAATGCAAAGGTGTTTGTCAAGCATTCACTAATAAACCAAATTACCATAGAGGGAAGGCTACGTTGCTCATTGCATCAAAGAAGGTAAGCAGCACACAACATAACAAAGCCATACACATTCAAAAAAATAACGATGTTGATTGAAAGCTAGGATGGGAGAGCAATAATCATCACATTCGGATTTATAATATTTGAATATGTTTCTTGCAGTGCCAGAGAATGGATAATAGGTGAAGCTTAGAGTAAAGTGAAGAGGGAAAATCATTTAAGATTTAGCTTCCACCGAGTTCTAAGATCCTTTCGAAATGCCCATTGAGGAAGATGAGAAGAAAGAACGTCGCACTCCAAGATATAGACGTTGGCAATGTTGGAGATAACTTGCCACATTTTAATATTAAGTATAAGCACTATGGTCTTTAAAATTAATGACCCAACGTCTCTTGAGATGAGACACGAAAATTGTGCTTTTATAAATATTAAAATATCTCACAAAAATATACTTTGGATTTTAATTAAAATACAAAGATTCGTGAGATAAAAAGAGGCCACGAAACTGAATGATCTCCACAAAAAAAAGGTACGCCCATGAATTTACTTTCCATGAAGACGACGCAATGATTGTGAAGGAGGAGCCAAGGCAAAAGCATTGTCAAGAGAGGTGGACCAACGTGTTCTTGTACTATGATCTGTGGAGAACAAGAAAAAAATGGCAGGAACAAATGGAAAAATGATATGCCTATATTGCATTTGCAATTTGGCAAAAAAAAATTCAAATACTTGTTCCTATAGTGAGGCAAATATCAATATCTTCTAAAATTAAAGGAGAATCTATTATGGTAAAATAAACTTGTAAAACAATATTAGATAGAACCATAAATAGATTTTTCACAAAAAAATTGTAGATGAAATATGAGCAGTCTACAATAGATATGAAAAAAAACTCCTTTTTAAAAAAAGATAAAAGATAAGAACCAGTTTGTGAAACTACCTTCAAGAGAGAATGCCTAGCAGAATCTATCCTACTCTGGTACCATGTTAGAATTTCCCAAGAGTAGAACTACAAAGCATTACAAGATTTGAAGAGACAAATAGAACTGATTGATTTATTCCATGGATCAACTTTGTATAAATAGCAAAGTTGATCATTGAGAGCCGTTGGATTACAACAACTCACTAGTCTAAACTGAGAGTTCACCTGACTCATGGAAGAGTGGTAACTCAAGTAAGTTTATCCTAGTAGAACTTAAGAGAATAATTATTTATTCTAACAATAATTAGATAAATATTAAAGGAAGATGAAGACCATCAAAAAGTTATGCTGATCTCAAGAGATCACCTAGAGAGTTTGCTATTGGTGATAGGGTATTCTTGAGGGTGAGACCGAAGAAGAGTGCTATCAAGTCCACAAAGCTTGATACTTTTTTTGTAGAACTATATCACTTCAAATTTTTTGCATCCTTACCTTCAGGCTATAGGATCTGTGCCCAGAAGGGGGATACGAGAAGGATGGGACAATACCTTGGACTGATAGGCCCTTTGAAGGTCCAGCCTCTCGGGGGAGGGGTATAAGGGTGAATTTTTGACGGATGGTGGATTCATCAGGAAAATTTTGAGTGGTAGTTTCCACGCATAGGTTGAGAGTAGGTTTGATGTGTTCATTTTGTGCTTTAATCATTCAATTCCTAGGTTTGACCAAGATGAATCTAAACTATTCTATATGCCAATGTTGATTTTTATGGATACAAAAAACATGAATAAATGCTAAACACAAAGAATATGCCGAATGAGACAAAACATACCTGATTTCGGATGTTTGATGAAGATTCTGAGTCTTGCAGCAGTCCAAATCGTCTCAAATCGTACGTAATCATCTGGAATTACACATAATCATCTCAGATCTTAGTCGATCATCTGAGATCAGACGAGATCATCGTCGATCTGATGAATTTGTTAGAAAAATTCGTTAGAAACCTACAATCACAAAAACAGATACCAAAAATAAAAAATGCAACTGCAAAAGCAAGGGGAAATTATAGAAATAACAACAAGCATGCCTAAATAATAGATTTAGATAATAATTAAGAGAAATGCAGTAATTTTAATGATTGATTTTAACTTTATCATGCAGCTATGCTAAATGAGGTGAACTCCAGGATGCAAGAACAGAATAAACCAAACAAATGCATAAGAAAATGAATATAAGAGATAAGAAAATGCAAACTTCGGGCTCTGATTGCCCCCAATATAGACTACAATCGAGATAGCCTCCAATCGTACGATATCATCATCGATCTGTGACAGGATCGCCCGAAATCATCTGGAATCGCCTGCGACAATCCAAGCTTGCTCCAGCTAAAAAACAGTGAAATTCCTGCAAGAAAACATGAAATAAAGAATGCAAACGAAAGTGCCAGGGTTCTCTAATGCATAAGAAACTAAATTTGTAGGGAAATCAGTCAGCTAAGGGGGTTCAGGGGGATAAACTAAGAAAATCCCAATTTATATAGGATTAGGGAGAGGTTAGGAGGTTGGAGATCATCCCAATTTGGGAGATCTCCAATGGGGGAGACTCTAATGAGACATGCTTTCTGCCTAAGTTAGAGAAGCTGTTGAAATAGAATCTAATTATGAAAATTTGGTTTTGGGACGAAATCGTCTGGACGTTCTGTTCCAGGCGAATTTGTCATATCTGGGACGATTTCGTCTAATCGGCGACGATATCGTCCAACGGTCAAAACAAATCCTAAAAATGGTGCGAAAAACAAGGAAAGCGAGTAACGGGCGGTTTGGGGTTAAAATTCAAATTTTTATCTTTTTTACTAAGGTTCAATTGTGCCAATTTTAGGGTGCTACATTTTGCCCCCTCTTTAGCGGATTTTCTGAAGAAAATGCGTTAAAGACGAGTTTTTCTCGTTTTACAAGAAAGAAAAAATGTACTCAATTTTTTAGACGATGATTCTAGGTTGAATCGTATGACTGCTTACTATGGTGCCCCCTCCGTGTTTTTACCCAAATCAAACATTTGAGGTAAAAGCATGGAAAAGAAAAAAAAAATGTTGCTGATTTTAAATAAAATTAAGAAAATAGGGTAAAACCCTAATTCATTTTTACTAGTTTTAGAGCTCTGCAGAGAAATAAAAATGGTGGAGATAGCACACCGATCGACAGAGGTCCAGCGTGGGCTACAGGTAAGGATCTAATCCTAGTAAATTAGGTTTGAATTTAATTTGTGCAATTGTTTGTTTGAAATTTTGATTGTTTTGGGGCATCGCAGCCATTTTTAGGCCGTCGACGACGTTGGGATGAAATCGTCCCTAGATCATCGATTTTGTTGGAGGGAGAAATCGGCAAACTAGGGGCGATCCTGTCCAATAAGGGGCGATCCCTAAGTTGTGAAATCAAAGACGATTTAGTCCTACAAAGGATGATTTTTCCCAATTTGGGACGATATCATCCAATGGTGGATGATATCATCACTTTTAAGAATTTAAGCTTGATTAAAATGTTTTAAATTTAATTTTAATGATTGGTTTATTAATGAATTTTATTTTTTTATTGTTTGTTTTGCAGATGGGATTACTAAAGATTTGGGAGTGGAAATACGACGGGCTGTGAGATGACATAGTCACGCTCGATCAGGCAGAGCACGACCGAATAGATCAGGTCGGTTTGTAGCATGTGGCAGAGATGCCACAAGTACCTACAGACATGGGGCTACTAACAGCCCTAGTAGAGAGGTGGTATCCAAGGTCATCTTGCTTTTGGTTACCGATAGGGGAGATGGCTCCCACACTAGAGGACGTATGGAGGATCATGAGGATCCCCATACAAGGACAGTTGATGAAACCTACAGCCAATCAGGGCCAGGCTATGATGAGGTTGACTGAGGACCCGAGCTTCACCTTGGAGAAGGGTAGAGTGAACATCGAGTCTCTAATGCAGATGCTTAGGGCATCTAGGCTGACTCGGGTTTTGGTCAGGGTAGTGGGTGGCTTACTGTTGTGCCACTAGAGCGGGTGTAGACTACCATGGATCCTATCAGATGTGGTCTACGACATGAGAGACCATGGGTACAAATTTTCTTGGGGTAGCTTTGTACTATGTCGATTGTATAGGATCCTACATGGGGTCGTATACAAGGGAGGCCGATGTCTAGTTTTGACATCACTACTACAGGTATGGTGCTAGGAGCACATTGCGGTGTGGAGGTCGGTAGGGCTTCCATTGATAGGGGTTGACTAGGAGAGACCTCAGGTTTTCTACTGGTGGTTACAGAGGGGTTCATAGCAGTGGATAGATCTGTTGATGTCACGAAGGTTGCTAGACGACCTCATCCTTGACCAGATTACCTGGAGGCCATGGAGAGAGCATCCAGGATAGGGAGAGGACGAACAGGAGATGTCTCGCATCAAGCTAGTCTTTTGGCTGAGGATGGAGCGAGGAGAGGTAGAGCTCCACTGCTACAACTGGTTTCTATGATAGTTTGGTCTACAATAGGGGATCCCTTCTCTTAGGGATTACGAGTACTCTCAAACTATCTAGGATAGTACCATGCTGAGCGGGGCTCCAGACATGCAGTAGTTCTGGAGTTAGGATGCAGACGATGCCCCCATCCAGCCAGTGGATGGTGATGATTTTGGGGTTGCCGATGGGTACGATGCCTGGTACACAGGCATTCGCCCTCCTCAGATGATGATGGCATAGGTTCTAGTGCACGCCGTTGTGCAACGTATGGGGATGCGATGCCAAGCTACTATTGAGGTAGCACGAGGTTGCAGGGGGAGAGAAGCAATGGTCTCCATAGGAGAGATGCTAGATGATGCCATAGTCTTCGTAGAGACCACAATAGATAGGGAGGAGGGATGAGGGACTCCCTTCTTAGCAGGGGGAGATGCCACCATCGCTCGATAATGGCAAGGGTGTCGAGGTAGGGGAGAGCAGCGAGACGGTGACTCTTTGGGCTGAGGTTGCCCTCCTCTGGGCTCAGGTGCAAACACTACAAGATGAGGGTACACGAATTAGAGCTCGAGGAAGAGGGGTGAGCATGCAGGAGTTGGCACGGTCTATGGCTTAGACTGCATTCTATCAGGGAGCATACTACCAGATGGTTCCAGAGAGCCAGAAGTTACAGCTTCCAGCCAACATTGCGAGGCTGATTAGGATGGGGTCGTCGAGGACATCATCACGATCGATGTCGAGGACCCACGACACAGGGCAGACTTTGAGGATATGAGGCTGAGAGCTCGAGGGCTTCTCGAGGCTAGCCACTCACTGCACAGAGATTGTATATTATCATTTTTATTGAGAGGATTGAGTATGCCAGGATATTGATTGTGGCATACCAATCCAAATGATGTACATAATTTATTGATATATAGATCGTATTTTGGTGATATGACTTGTGTATATGTTGTATGATTCTTTAATTTTTGAATTGTGTGGTTGTTTGATGATTCATGTAATTATGTCATTTGGAAATATTATAATTTTATGTCATGCTATAAAATTTAAATGAAATGATCTGATGTAAATAAATTTGTTATTTTGTGGTGTGTTTTGATGAAAAATAAAAGGGACTTCTAACAATAATTTCAAAGGACATTGTTGCTGGTATAGACCATTTCATGGAGTCACCACTCACTAGGTCGTCAAGCTAATCCCAGGATGGAAATATTGTTAAAAGTAAAAGAGTGCTTAAGAGACTGTCTTAAGACTTTGTGTTGTGATGATGGTGATGATTTGTTTTCAGATTTTCATAAAAATATTATGCATGAAATAAAAAGATATGATTTTTTTGCTAGGCATAAAATTCCTAAGTGTGATTAAAGTTTGAACAATTCCTTAGGAATTATACCATGGTTGCAAAATGGAATGTTGACATAATGAAAATAGAAAAAGTGTTTGTTATTTTTAAAGCACAATTGTGTAACATAATGATGTAAGCCATATGTTTTTTTATGAATTTAAAATGAATGGGAAAATAAAATTAGAACAATGGTTTGCGCTAGGCATAGAATTATAGGTATAGACTTATACCATCATCGCAAAATCCAAAGAAGAAATTGATATTTTTAGTTTTATTGCATGATCAATTTTTTGATTATTAAAATAAACAAAATATAAGATAAGGACTTGCGCTAGGCGTAAAATTCCTAGTTTAGGTTTTGGAACTATACCATCATTGCGGAAGTCAAAAATATAAAGAAATGTGACTTTATTGCATGTTTTGAAAGAAGTTTTGGATTTTTGAACAATGTATGTAATTTTTTTTATACTAAACAGGTGTTCTGAAATAAGAAGATGAAATTATTCCAAAAGGAATTGCAAAAATATTTTAAACTATCTCAAAGACAAAATATAGATTTATAAGGAACCTTCATGTGCAAATGTGAGTTCATTACCGATCTTGATTTATCGTAATGATACAAAATATCTCAAATACAAATGTGTGTGCACTTGTATTGTTTATTTACCATTTTGAGCAAGATAATTTGATACAAGTAATTTGAATTAACCAAATGAATGTTCGTTGACCATGATTTATATGCATGTAAAAATATGTAAGTCAGGTAAGAGCTAGTTGATCTCATAGGTTTGTACAAAATAAGGTCGCTAATATGATAGACATATCACCATGCTAAGGATTACCCAAGTCCAAGCGGGTTGGGCACAAACCACTTGTTATGGAGATTACCTCACAGTTTTTAAATAATTTAGAATTCTAGGGATTCAAGATCATTCACCCTTATTTTCTTTTCAAGGGGTAGGGAAAAGGGATTTTAGTGTTTTTTGCTTTTGCTTTTCTTTTCTCTCTTTTTTTTTTTATTTTTGCTTGATACTGAGATAATGCTAAAATATTGTTGTGATGGTACAAAATGATATTTTTCTTTTTCTCATTTTCTTTGACTTTTCTTTTGCTTCCTTCTAGGGATACTTGCTCGAATTGGCTATAGAGCAAGGGATTTTTATTCGGGTAGGGGTGAGCTTGTCATTTTGTCAATTCTCAAAGATTCTAGACCATGTGCATGATAGGATAGCAGGGGAAACTTTTCGCTCAAGAAACCACTTCTACTATGTAGCATCGCATCGAATTTGCAATGAAATCATTTTAATGTGAAGAGATATACTTGGTTCAAGTAAATAACAAGATCAGTTCTCTATGCTCAAAACTTTATTTAATTAAACTGTGGAATTTGATATAAGAGAGATTAATAATCATACCAAATAAAATCAAAATATTTATTCAGGTGAGTGTGAAAGTGCGAGATTCCAAATAAATGGTAATTTATCCAAAATAACTGAAAATATAACTGTAATACTTTCAAGAATTGATAGGTGCAAAATAGAAGATGTTTTTGAATATTTTGATGATTTTGATTTTTTAATGTTTTGATTTTAATTGATGAATTGAGAAGATGCACAATGTGATTGTTTTTGAAATTTTCATATGAATGACTAAAATGAAAGAATATGCAAAATAACAATATATACAATGACCAAATTTTATGCATAATAGCGTTTAAGATGCATAATGTTCATAGGTTCTTTAAGATCTTTACCATCTAAGGTAGCTAATATGTATGCTCCTGAGCCAAATTTAGCAATGATGATATACGGTCCAAGCTTGGCTCGAATTTACCTTTAAGGTCTTTAGTTGCATTAGTATTTTTTTTATTTTCTTTTAAGACAAGGTCGCCGATCTCAAAGGATCGATGATGAACTTTCTTGAGGTATGCGTGTTTAAGATTGTTCTGATAGGCACGAAGATGCTCCAAAGCATTGATGCACTTCTCATCTAGGAGTTCCAGCTAACTAAGTCTACAATATTCATCTCCTAGTATCTTGAAGCAGCAGAGCCAAAGAAGGAACTTCTAATTCAAAGGGAAAATTGCTTCGGCGCCATAAACAAAAAAAAGGTGAAGTTCCCTGGGAGTGCGAACGCTAGTTCGATAAGCCCACAAGAGATATAATTGGATGTGCCTTCCTTTTTTGACCAAGGATTTTGATCAATATTTTATTATATACGCGAGGATAATAGGGAGTGGACCAATGATGTTGAATTTTATATTTTTGACATAATTTTTTGACATATTTATTTTTGAAACAAGTTCCATTATCTCAGATGAGATTTGCAGGAATTCCAAACATACAAATAATTTGATTAAAAATTAATTTGGAAACTTGTTCCAGGAAGCTAAGGGCATAGCTTAACCCTCTTCGTGAATACTGGGGGGTTATGATGATTTGTGTCCCTGATGACACAGGTTGATTTTTCCTGATTTCTAAGCCCCATTTTGAAAAGGGCCAAGGATATGAAATAGCTTTGTAGGGCATGGACAAGGTGTTTGGTCGCAATGGTGCACATAATTATGTGCATCATTTTCCATGGTAGGCCAAAATATCCTATCCTAAGGAGCTTCTTAGCAATGGCGCTACCACTAAAATGTCCCCCACAAGATCCATCGTGGGCTTCACTCAAAGTTGATCTAGATTCTTCTAAATTCAAAAATCTCAGTAGGATACCTTCGAAAGATCTCTGATATAATGTATTTCCAATAATCATGAAGCGTTGTTACTATTACAACCTTCAGGGAAGGTCCCATTTTGAAGAAAATTAAATATATCGTGTACCAAGGTTAGAGTATTTTCGTTGATTAGAAACACATCCAAAGGTTCTAAGCATGTTTATTTGAAGCGGGTTCTTGGAGTCGATGAATAATTATGGTAGCATATTCGTCATCTAACTCCAAGGAAAAGAGGGATGTAGCTGCAGCCATAGCATCAGTCATATGATTGCTAGTTCGAGGAATAGCTTCCAAGGTAACTTGATCAAATAAAGATAATAATTGTAAGAAATATGTTTTATATGGGTATAATTTATCATCTTAGGTTTGATAAACATCATTGATTTGATTTATGACAAGTTGAGAGTCACCGAAAACCAATAGATTTTTAATTTTTAGTTCCAAGGCAGCTCGTAATCCAAGGATTAGAGCCTCATATTTAGCAGTTGTATTAGTGCAAGCAAATGTTAGTTTGAAGGATAGAGGTATAAGATGTTTCTATGAAGATATTAAAATAATACCTACACCATCCCCACTCATGCATCATGATTCCTCAAAGTATAAGGACCATTGCTCTAGATGGTCTGCCTCTAGTCTAAGGCATTCGTCAGGAAACTCAATGATGAGGGGATGAGTAGACTCCAAGGGTGCAGCAACTAATTGATCTACTATGATTTGACCTTTAACAGACTTTTGTCCTATAAACATGAGTTCAAACTCACTTAGCGCAAGAACCCACTTTGTTGTGCGACCAGATAAATAAGGTCGACTCATGAGATACCTCAAAGGATCAAATTTAGCAATAACATAGGTTTTTTGACTGCGCATATAATGGCGTAGTTTTTATGTAGAAAATACGACTGCTAGACATAACTTCTCTAATGTTGTGTAACGTGTTTCTTAACTGATTAAGGTTTTTTTGATGTAATAATTAGCATGTTCTTTCTTCTTATCGTCAAGTTGAGCTAACATAGCTCCTAAGGCAAAATCTGAAGCAAAAATGTACAAGATAAATGGACGATCAGATCTAGGTGGTGAAAGCACCGGTGGTTTAAGGATATATTTTTTGAGGAGTTTGAATGCTTCCTGACATTCATCGTCCCAATTAAAAGAGACATATTTCTTAATAAGCTTAAGAAAGGGTCCAGTTTTGTCTGCCAACTTATCAATGAAGCGACGAATAGCTTGAATCTTACCTTGTAGACTTCGTAATTCAGATATATTTGTGGGTGTGGACATATCAGTGATAGCCACGATCCTGAGAGGGTCAATTTCAATGCCACGTAAAGAAATGATAACCCCAATAATTTATCGGACTTAACTCTGAATATACATTTGGTTGGATTTATTCAGGTAAGATATTCCCTTAACTGATCAAATACTTTTCTCAAGTCATCTAAATGATCATATTCTTTGATGGAATGAGCTATAATATTGTCTACATAATCATGTAGAATATCAGGCATCATATTGTGAAAGATATAAGTCATGGCTCGTTGATATGTTGCACCCGCATTCTTTAAACCGAATGGCATCACTTTCCAACAAAAGGTTCCCCAAGGGGTAATAAAGGTTATTTTAGCCTGATCTTTAGGAGCTATCCGACTCGATTATAACAAAAATCCATCCATTAAGGATATCTTCCAATCCCAGTAAAATCAATGATCTGATCCATGTTGGGAAGAGGAAAATCATCTTTAGGGCATGCATCATTAATATCTCTAAAGTCTGTGCAAACCCTAACTTTGGTAGCTTCTTTCTTAGTTACTAGAACTACATTTGAGATCCATTCAACATAATCAATGGCTTGTATAAAAATAACCTTCAAGAGTTTTTCTAATTCTCCTTTGACTAGTAAGGCCACTTTAGGATGCATTTTTCTAAGTTTTTGTTTAACAGTTTAGCATCCGGATGGACTACTAGGTGATGCTAACTAGAAGGTCTAATCCGCATATCTTCATATGTCCAAGAAAAATGTCTTCATATTTTTTAAGGAATGAAATGTATTTATCTTGTTTTTATTGGCTCAATTCTCGATCCAATGTTGATTATGTGAGGGTTATCTTCCAATGTTAATTTTTATAACGTTTTCAACTTCCATATGTAGATCTATCTCAAAATTAGATGGGGCGGGTGAAACGCATAATTCTTGTAATTCTTCTAAGGTTAGCTTGGATAATTTGTTTTGAGGAGCTGTGGCCTCAGATACTAGGTATAGAGCCATCGAAATAAAATCCGTTATGTAACAATTCCTCAATGGAGACATTATGGAAGATATCCCCCTCCAACTCATCATCGGATTCAATAATCATCTTAGCGTAAGCTATGGATAACATATTACATGTAAGCGGCTTATTCATTAAACGCAAGGCATCATGTTTATCCATATAATCTTGGTAACATATGAGATGGTCATCATGCTCAAGGACTGACCCTTACTAGGAAATAGGCCCCACGCATGTTTCAAAAAGGTTCTTTCATACCTAGAAAGGTCCCAAACCTTTCCCTTTATATCCCAATTTAAGCATTATAGGCTTAGCTTTAATATACTCATTAGCAAAATAACATTGAGCATACCCATCATAATGAGTGTTGATGTTTCTAGGTATTCTTCCCAAATATCCCTTATAAATAAAAGCACACTCGACTTGGTAGATACTTCCCATAGGTTTTGGGAGGCCCAAGGTACGAGGAGAGGGTGGCAATTTATTTAAAATATGGGAATCTTGCATAGCAACGTTTATTTTATCTGACACAAGAATTTTAGATAAATCGGGTAAAAGCTCATCCGTAAGAGCGTAAGAGGTAGAAGGATCATTTCCTATGTTTTCAATTGCAGAAAACATGCCTTTGATATGCGTAGACATTGTAGAGATATCGATGGATGGGTCTAAAGGTATGGAAGTTATAGGAGTAAAACAATAAGCATTGGTTGTGGGTTTAGGATCTTTTTGAGGTCCTAATGTGGTTTGTTCGGGAGATGTTTGAACTATATGTAGAGGTGTAGTTGGTAGGTAAAAATTAGATGACGTTATAAGTGTGTGTTTCACACATTTAGGCGGATGATTAGAATTAGGATGTGTGGATGATAGAGCAGGGAAAAATTGCACTCCCACAGGTTCTGCCAAAGCAAACATATCAAAGGGTCTAGGATCACCATGAATGGTAACCAACCGATTTTTAAATTTGAAGTTAACACACGATGTAAAGTTGAGGGAAAAGTTGATCCAAGGGCGACCCAAGAGTATATTGTACGATGTAGGGCAATGTACAATAAATATGGTCATGTCTAAGGTTCTAGGACCAACTTGCAATGGAATAGTAATAACTCCACATGTTTCTTGTGTTTCGTCATTGAAGGCTTTTATAATCATATCAGTTCTTTTCATTTTGTCACTTCTAAACCCAAATATTTGGTAGAAGTCAAAAGTACAAATGTTTAACGATGAGCCATTATCAATCAAGACTCATTTAACCCACATCTCCAATTAGGGAGAATATATAAGGGGTTATCCTTATGTAAACTATGTTGTGGTATATCTCTATCCCGGAAGTAAATACAATTGACTTCTTGAGTTATGATAGTATTTGTCATGGCTTCAGGTTGAATATTTTATGGTACCATCATTTGGCTTAATGTGAGCATTAATTTATCCCTATGTGTAGGAGAAGATCTTAAAATTTCCAAAAGGGAAATTCTAGTTGTAGTATTCGATAATTGTTCATTAATATTATAAGGAGGTCTAGGTTGAACATTAGGTGCCTGATTCCCTTTATTGGGATTTTTCAAAACAAATGGAGTTGATCCATCGTTCTGAGTTTGATCCTATTGAGAATTATGAGCTTGTTGTTGAGTAACAACTCTGATGGTACCTACAATATTATTTTGCAAATGATGAATGGGTCTTGGTCTAGCATTTATGGCTTGTTCATTAGAAAGTAATTGGTGTGAAGATGGTCGAGTAGTGACTCTTCTAGGAAGTGGTTCTTCTGGAATCATAGAACTTGTGATAGGTTGAATAGGATCCTGATTCATCTTCAGAACTATTCAATTGATTTGAGGTGATTTCCATGTCACTTTCACTCATATTTGGTATCACTAAGATCAGTGTCCGAATATTATGTAGAGGTCCCGGCAACCATGGATAAAGTTGTGTCAAATATTTGTGGATCATGAACAGTAAATGTCCACTAATAGTTCCTACATATCGAGTAGGAGGGGGAATATTATGATGCTCAATTTGATTAGCCACCTCTTTATCATGCTTTGGTAAAGAATGTTGAAATATGTCCAATGATTGATTGGCATTATGATTCTGATTTTGGGGGATGTTATTTTGAGCATTATTAGGAGGATTTTGTTTAGGTTGAAAGGCTTGCACCTCCATCTCATTGTTATCAATTAGGTCTTGTATTTAATGTTTTAATATTTTACAAGATTTGGTAGCGTGTCCAGGTCCTCTATGGAAATCAAGAACCCGTATCCGGGTATAGTTGGATCAGGTTCCCAAATAATTTATAACTGGATCAATCCTCATGCTAGTAATTACAGGAGAATGGTTGATAAAGGTTGATTTAACCTAGTAAATTCTTGGGTGGTTTATCAGGAGGTTTCAGTATAAATTTCTCTGTTGTTTTTGCAACATTAACAGTAGTGATATTTCTACTATCAGTGACTCCATCGCCCACAACTTGTTTATTTTTATATTAATTTTTGGATGTTTTCTCATCATATTTCTTTTTAAGTTGACCTCTCCTAACAAGAGCATCTTCCACTCTCCAAGCTAAATCTATAGCTTGATCGAAGGTGGTCAAGGTAGAAGTTTATAACTCATAGGATAGTTGTTC
Source organism: Wollemia nobilis (assembly GCA_028583015.1). NCBI lineage: Eukaryota > Viridiplantae > Streptophyta > Pinopsida > Araucariales > Araucariaceae > Wollemia > Wollemia nobilis. Next base: position 62,193 of record JAQPPZ010003906.1, read on the forward strand.
TTGTAAATTATTGATAAAGATATCCAACATTTCCCGATAAGGTAACACAAAGTGCAATTTTCCTATCAATTGTCTCCATCAAGCTAGGAAATCAGAAAAACATTCATCTTTGTCTTGTTTTAGGTTGTACAAATATTTAATGGTTACATGCCTTTCAATGTAGGCACTAAATTTATGCACAAAAGACTTGGTGGTTTCTTCAAAATTCCTCAAAGAATGAGTGGGTAGTTGATAATACCATTCCAATGCCATCCCTCCTAAACTTTTTAGGAACATTTTTAGTAATAACAAATCATCATGGGATATATCATGACACACTATCCTAAACATATGAAAATGCTTTATGGGATCTTCAGTTCCTTTGTATATAGGTAAGACAGGCATAGGAAAGTATTTAGGATATGGTTGTGCTACAACTATAGGATCTAGAGGTCGACTACACATCTCTCGATAATTGTACGAGGGATGGTAGGGATCTATCTGGTCCATGCGGGAGACTAACTGTTTCACCATGGCTTCTAGATTACCAGTTTGTCCACCATATTGGTTTGGTGGTACATGAGTATGGGATTTGTGAGCGTTGGATGGCGTGACATGAGGGTTAGATGCTATATTGCTATTATGTAAATGGTTGGTAGGAAGAGTATTATGAAGAAGATTTGTAGTAGCATTGTGTTGTATTCTAGATTGTTAGAAATTGGTGCTTGGTTTTGTTTTAGGCTTTTGTTGATTTGAAGTATGTTGATCAATAACTTAGAAAAATAGAGCAGTGAATGATGGTTTCTTTTTTGTGGGAATAACCCTAGGCTTGGTAACAGGCACTCTAGATGGTTGGGTAACCTATTGTTGTTGCATGTTCTGGATTATAGCGGCCATATCCAAATTGGATGTCCATCTTGTTCACTTTCTTGATCAACGAAGGAGAAGGGATTAGTGCATGTGTGATATATGTCTTCTAGGATTGCTTGAGTGTCACTAATTTGATCCTTGTCCATATGGACTGCTCTATTAAGAGTGCCAATATTAGTATTGAGGAACTTTCAAAAATGTTCCATGTTTTCAAAAGTAGCAGCTCCTTTTGAAGATATTTTAGGAGATGAGGATCCTTCCTCTCTAAAAATTTCCCTTGGTTCATTTGCTTCAACAAATTCTTCTTCTTGCTGATCTAGGGTTCCTTCTTCATGAATTGGATCTTCAGGAAGGACATCTGGTTTATTTATTGGCTTTCCTAACCAATCTTCTTCTACTTCAATCTGTTTTTCATTCCTAAGTCTAGTCATTTGCTTAAACTTAGATTTTATAAAATATATATTGATATATTTGCAACAAATTTGGGAGGTATATATTTTAATTATATACCTACTATAATACTTAAAAGAAAATATTTTGACTTTTTGTTATATTTTTTTTAGTTTTTATTATATATATTTTTTTGTTTTTATGATTATAAAGACAACAAAAAACTCACTAAATGCAAGAAATAATAATAAAAAAAGAATGGCTTAGTTTTCTATAAATACTTTATAGATGTCATTGATAGGATCAAGTTCATCAGGAGTCATGAAATGCTCCTCTTCAAATTGGAAATGGTTTTTCAAGAATTTGATAAAATGTGCTATAGTGATATTATCTGTTTTAGACTCTAACTGGTAAAAATAAAGCTCATGGCAATACTTTCGATATAACATAGCTCTAGGAACTCTATTCCATATTTTTCTATCCATAAGGATGACCTCTTGATCCTCTATACGAGATAGAAATTTATGTACAACTCAGAAGACACAAGGGCTTTTTTATCTGCTAACCACCTATGGCAAGCTCTCTAAAGCTCATCGTATAAGGTTACCTGATCAGGATTCAGGATTCTATCTAGGACAAACCTCTTGATTTGCCTAAGTTCTGTTGATCTAGATGAAATAATACCCAATCTCCTATTAAGTTCATCCCACAAAGGTGGAACTCTATATGTTTGAGATAGTCTAAGCAAATAATTAAACTCTATGGCTATTATTTGATTTTCAACATTTATGGTGACAACTCGTCTTTTATTATAATCTACCATCTAAATATGATATGCAATCTTTGATTCTAAATGCATTTATGTTTTGTTTTTTTTTGGATTGTTTTCAAAAGGTTTTTAGTTTTCACGTCGGGTTCACCAAAATGTATCGCTCCAAATTTTTTGCATCCTTACCTTCAGGATATAGGATCCACGCCCGAAATGGGGATGCGATAAGGATGGGACAATACCTCGGACTGAGAGGCCCTTTGAAGGTCCCGCCTCTTAGGGGAGGGGTATAAGGGTGAATTTTCAATGGATGGTGGGTTCACCAGGAAAATTTTGAGTGGCAGTTTCCACGCCTAGGTTGAGAGTAGGTTTGATGTGTTCATTTTGTGCTTTAATAATTCAATTCCTAGGTTTGACCAAGATAAATCTAAACTATTCTATATGCCAATGCTGATTTTTATGGATACAAAAAACATGAATAAATGCTAAACACAGATAATATGCTGAATGGGATAGAACATACCTGATTCTGGATGTCTGATGAAGATTCTGAGTCTTGCAGCAGTCCAAATCATCTCAAATCGTACGTAATCATCTGGAATTACACAGAATCATCTTAGATCTCAGTCGGTCATCTGAGATCAGATGAGATCATCATCGATCTTACAAATTCATCAGAATAATTCATCAAAAACCTGCAATCATAGAAAAAGATACCAAAAACCAAAAATGCAACTGCAAAAGCAAGGGGAAATGATAGAAATAACATCAAGCATGCCTAAATAATAGATTCAGATAACAATTAAGAGAAATGCAGTAATTTTAATGATTGATTTTAATTTTATCATGCGGCTATGCTAAATGAGGTGAACTCCAGGATGTAGGAATAGAATAAACCAAAAAAATGCATAAGAAAATGAATATAAGAGATAATAAAATGCAAACGTCAGGCTCTGATTGCCCCCAATCTGGACTATAGTCGAGATCACCTCCAATCGTACGAGATCATCGTCGATCTGTGACAGGATCGCCCAAAATTGTTTGGAATCACCTGCGACGATTCAAGTTTGCTCTAGCTAAAAAACTATGAAATTCCTACAAGAAAACATGAAATACAGAATGCAAAAGAAAGTGCCAGGGTGCTCTAATGCATAAGGAACTAAATTTGTAGGGAAATCAGTCAGCTAGGGGGGGTTAGGGGGATAAACTGATAAAATCCCAGTTTATATAGGATTAGGGAGAGTTTAGGAGGTTGGAGATCATCCCAATTTGGGAGATCTCCAACGGGGGAGACTTTAACTACATAGACACGCTTTCTGCATAAGTTAGAGAAGCTGTTGAAACAGAAGCTAATTATGAAAATTTGGTTTTGGGACGAAATCATCTGGACGTTCTGTTCCAGGCGAATTCATCAAATCTGGGACGATTTCATCTAATCTATGATGATATCATCCAATGGTCAAAACAAATCCTAAAAATGGTGCAAAAAACAAGGAAAGCGGGTAACGGGCGGTTAACGAGTGGTTTGGGGTTAAAATTCAAATATTTATCTTTTTTACCAAGGTTTAATTGTGCCAATTTTAGGGTGCTACAAGTACCCTTTGAAATCTTAGAAAATATCAATCCTGTGGCATACCAACTTGATTTACCACCTAATTTGTCCAATATTCACAACACCTTTCATGTTTCTTTGCTTAAAAAGTATGTTGCTAACCCTAAACATGTGTAGAATTTATCTAATTTGTAGATGACAAACCCCAAGGCTATAGAGGTTCAACCAGTAAATATTTTTGAATACCAATCCAAATTGATGAGAAAAGGAACCTTGGAGCAATGCAAGGTCCAATGGGATCTTTATTTTGAATGAAATGCTACTTGGAAGATATTAGCAGGCATGGAAGAAAGTTTTCCATTTATTTTTGAGGATGCTTTGCAAATATTTTCTTAATGTTTATGTTATAATGAAACACAAAGGATTGTGTTAAGCCTAAGGGGGAGGATGTCATGACCCTACTTTTGGTAGACCTTCTATTTTGATGGATTTATGTTTTTATATTGCTTATGGATGGAATGATTGTTTAAATCAATTTTATTATGCAAAATTACTTATTTCTTATGGGAAATATGTGATGTGGATCCTTTGTGGGATGTAGGATAATTCCATGTTTGGATCTGAGAAACATACATTTGATGTGAGAACATGATGTTGCTAATGAAAAGTGAATTTTTGCATGAACAAGTTTCTTTATAGTGGTAGAAAGAGCAAGCATCGAAAAAATAATAACTTGGGGAAATAATGTGATGGATAAATTATTAGTATTTATGGGAGGCAACACGAAAGAATACCCCTTTTCATGAAGATGCATATCATGAAATTGCTTTGTTGCATTTGTGTGTTTCAGTAGTTCTTATAATGCAATATTATAAAATAAAAGAACAATGGTTGATTGATAATTACCATAGTGAAAATATTAGGGAAAGATCAACTTAGAGCAAAGGATAGTTTTATAAATGATTTCTATTTTAATGCTTTGGTAAGTGCTTTACTTTCAACTATTTTAGAACCCATAACATTTATGGTAAGAACGTGGATCTGGTTATGTTATGTTCGTTGGATTCCTTGTGGGAGAGTGCAATGGAGTGGGTTGTTAAGAAAACAATGGAAATTAATGCACCAAAGTCTATACTGGAGTCAACATTGAATGAAAGGAGGAAAAGGAAAAAAATGAAGGATGGAAGAAAGAAAAAAAGAAATAAAAATCATAGAAAGGAGAAGAGAGGAATCACATTTAGGGATAGCAAGCTTAGAGGACTGATTTGACGTAGTTGAGATGTAAAGGTAGTGAGCGACTGGTTTTAGTAAGTAAATAAAAACCAATGCTTATTTTTTTGTTAAAACTTCAAATAACTTGTGATTTAAAATGGGTTTGTGTGATTTTAACTATGTTTGGGATATATTACTGAAATTTCGTCATATGAAAAAAATGATTATGCTTTACATCTGGTATGTTGATAGAGAAAATAGTCCATAGTTACTTTTATTTTTTATAGAAGAATGGTTGTGTTCTAAACTTCAGCGTTGCTATGCATGTATCCAAGAATCTCATTAGTAGATTCATATGGCCTAGTCACCAATAATAGATATATTTTACCTTTGGGCATTATTTTTCTTTGATATGGTTGTTGGGAGAAGAAAATGATGTTGAGGATTTTGGAGGAGTGTATAGCATGAGTTTTAGAATAGTGGAGGCCATTTACGTGTATCTTTTATTTTTCTCTTCTATCATGTCGTAAATGATTGGATAAACTTAGTAGTTAAGACAAGATACTTGGTGAATGTGTAGTCATTGGAAATGAGAATGATGGCCTTCATTTGCATTTTTTATTATACCTAATTTCTATGCTTATAGAGAATGTGTATTTTGAATGCATAATATGTATATCATTGTTGTTGATAGTAAAGATGATGATGATTGAATTGAAACTCGTCCCTTGAGTGAATAATTATTTTGATTATGCTTGGTTCTATTTGTTATTGAGAAGATAGAAATGAATTAAACCTTAAAGACTAGGTTGATGTGAATTCTTGAAAAATGGTAATTGATAGACGTATAAAGGAAGAATGGATGCCTTCTGTTGTATTTGTTTATTCTAGAATTCTATTCGTTGAAAGGAATGTGTTAATGAATGCATTGTATTATCATTGCTTTTGTTAAAATTTTAGAGAGATCTATTATTTATTTGAATGAATATTGAATACTCGAAGATAATGGTTGGAATTTTTAGGCTTAGTATGAATGCTTTGTGAGCATTCTTGAAAGATCCAAGGAGCCATCTCTGATCCTTGTTAAGGCAATATTTTCTTGATTGAAATTGTTGCACTACTGCTGAAGTATTCTATGGATGCTAGTGTGATTGCAATCATAGGTACAACTAGAGTTTACACCAAATAATCTCTATGATTGGACGCGAGTGTGGAATGTTTCCATATGAACAAGAAGTAAAGCTTTTCATGGAGTAGTTAGTGCTCAATGATCACCAGCTGGAATATGGAACTGGCCCTTGTCAAGTGATGAACAATAGTAGAACTATGATTGCCTTAATACAATTCTTCTATAGATATGGACATCTCATGAATTGAGTTACTTCTATATACATCTCTAGGGGTTGTCTAGTGATGTACTTCCAGAAGTGTGATTTGGAAATTTTATTATAGTTCAGATAGATGTCGAAAGATTCTATTATGATAATAAAGACCATGCATTTGAGTTAACTTGACCTTGTTTAAAGATATACATATGTTATTTTGGAGTTTTATGGGACTTAACCTTAATCACTTGAAACTAATCTAAATTGGAAAATTTATTAGATTATGTTTCTGTAAAGCTAAGATTCAAAATACATCTGAGAATAATGATGTGTCTTGAGTAGAGTAGATATTATAATATTTACCCTATAAAATGAATTGGACATTTAGATTTTTAGACCCATCAGGTGATTTCTATAATTGATGGATACTCATTACTCAATTATTAGTATTGAAATATAAGTAAGCTGGTAAATCAATTTGGAAGAATTTAAATGAAGAATTCTCCCAACTCATACTCGTGTAATTGATATCACCTTTGAAATAGTTTGGGTAATGAGAACTAGAGGGAGACCGATTATATATTAGATACCGAGTAAGGGATCCTCTTGGGAAGAGATGTTGGTCAAACTATTGTGGATGATGCTTAGTACTCCTACTCTAAAGGAATTGGGTAGTGAGTAGAGATTAGCATATTCATGAAACTCTTTCACTAAAAGGCTTGTGATAAATAGTAGTGAACTATGTCTATAGATCTCTTATGCTAAAATATTTGCGTGAAGAGAATGACTAGTGGCCTAGAACCCTTGAACTAAAGGACTTGTGCAAGGGTAAGGACTAGGGCCTTTCCTTTCAATGGAGCGAAAGGAGAACCAACTACATTGTTAGGAATTAAAGGTAGTTGGAGTGAAAGAGAGTTGCACTAATGCTTCACACAAATGGAAGTGTGGTGAAGTAGGGATGGTTGCACATTAGGCTTGGATTGTAACTCTTAGTTGAGGGTTATGAGTTATTCAAATCTAGGAAGGATTACTAGATATTAGGTCTATATTTCATTAGAATGATAACTTTATCAACCCTTATGAATTGTTTTATAATTTTACAAAAAATAAAATAATTGAATTGGAGTAGACTAGGTTAAGATACTTTGGATCATGACACAGTTATTGGTTGCATATGCTTGGCTACTATAAAATATAATGAATGCATTAATCTATATGTCCATGTTTTGAATGACTTACACCATGGAGAATAAGGATTTAAAGGTTTAATTAAACATCCTTGGTGCAACCGATAATTTGGTATCTCTCCCAATGTAAAATCCTTTGAAATAGGCTTGTTGACTGAGTGACTTAGTTCACTATTACATTTAAGTTTTCATTAGCATTGATTAATTTGAATTTGTGGCACTCCCAAAGGTTTATCTTAGGGCATAAAATTTTATTTATGTCTTCACACTCGAGATACATGAACGGGGAGGTGAGGTCACCTAGAATTCCCGAATCAATATCCCATGTGGGATATGTGGGTGATTTGGAAGCCTTTAAAAGAGATTTGACTCCCTTTTAAACTTATCCACCACTCAGTAGACAAGGTTGACCCACATTGATTGTGGGCACTAAAAATCTCTTGATCATATCAATTTGTTGTTGATTGTTTGTGTATCATTTGTGACATGTGACTATTGAACGTTGGTTGTTACACATGTGGGTAGAAAAACATTTTTGTTTTGTGCAGCCCGACCACTAGGTAGTGGTTAGATTACCCATGCTTGGCGAATGCTAGCACTGGGTATTTGGTGTTGAAGTTGATGTTTGACCTGATCAATGCTATGGTATGGTTTGGTCTAGTTGACTATGAGTTGTGCATGGTTGATTTTTGCCCAGTAGTTGATTTTAGTATTCCTCACTAAACTATATACTTTTGTTAAAGAGTGATTTATATACCTTTTATTAGTCTTAAAATTTAAAGGTGAATGAAATACATTTTTAGAGGACAATTATTAGATCAGTTTTGAATGGGGCCAAATTTAAGGTGACCTATTTATCCTTTTTGAAAGAGAATCATTAGATCAAATTTTGGGAAAATTTTGATATCATTTATAAGATATTTTGTGATATAATTGAATGCATCCTTGAGTCAAATTTTTGGGAAAAATTTGATAGCATTTGTAAAACATTTTATGGATAAATTGTAAGTTAACTATATTACAATTTTGTGGAGAAATTGTAGGTTAACTATAGAATAAATTTGAGGATAAATTGTAGGTTAACTATAGTACAATTTTATGGAGAAATTGTAGGTTAACTATATGATAACTTTGAGGAGAAAATGTAGTTTAACTATAGGGTAATTTTATAGAGAAATTTTAAGTTAACTATAGTACAATTTTATGGAGAAATTGTAAGTTAACTATAGTACAATTTTGTGGAGAAATTGTAGGTTAACTATAGGATAAATTTCAGGAGAAATTATAGGTTAAATATAGTATAATTTTATGGAAAAATTGTAGGTTAACTATAGGAAAAATTTGAGGAGAAATTGTAGGTTAACTATTGGACAATTTTGTGGAGAAATTGTAGGTTAAATATAGGATAAATTTGAGGAGAAATTGTAGGTTAACTATAGGACAATTTTGTGGAGAAATTGTAAGTTAACTATAGTACAATTTTATGGAGAAATTGTAGGTTAACTATAGTACAATTTTATGGAGAAATTGTAAGTTTAGTATAATTTTGTGGAGCAATTGTAGGTTAACTATAGGATAATTTCGAGGAGAAATTTTAGGTTAACTATAGGGTAATTTTGGGTAGAAATTGAATACTATTTCAAAACAATTTTATGGAAAAGTTATAATTCAATTATAGGGCAATTTGGTAGAAAAATTGTAGGAATAATTTAGAGCAATTGTGTGGAGAAAATATATGTTAGCTAGGAAAATTTTGTGGAAAAATAGAATGATAGTTGAAGAATTTTTTTGTGGAAAAATTGACCTTGTCTTGTAAATAAAATAATTTATTCATGGCTTGTTTATTAAATGTTTGTTGCCAAAATACTCTAAGCTCATTGAATGGTTGATGTTATTCTTCTTGAGAAAATACTTGTGCTTGTTAAATAGTTGTTGGCATTGCTTATTGAATGGTTGTAGCCATTCATGGATAGGAACTATATTGGAAATAATAGATAAGGAGATATATTCTTGAGAAGAGTATGGGCTCTTCTCCCCGAAATATGATTAATGGTAGAACTGTGTAAGTACTAACCTTTTGATGAGTAAACTATGGAATAATGAACATAGAGTTCATTCTTGAAGGGATTATGGGGTCCCTTCTTGCAATTTGTGATGAGCACAAAAAATGCTCATTTTTTGTATGTTTTTATGGGATAATTATGTGGCATTATTATATTAGAAATGTATTTTTTGTGAAAATTATTATATTATTTAATAGAAAATGATGTATTATGCTTAACAGGTGTTTTTAGTGAAAAATGTGTGTAGATGTAGTATTTTATTATATTTTTGCACTTTTTAGTTGAGGTCCCACATGGACCTGGTATTGGAACACATGTAATGTGCTTAAAGGAATGATGTGCAACTTGACAAAGATAGTGATGTTGGAAAAAATCTAAATTCACTAAGGCACGACACCTGTATCCCAACCACAGGCTGGAAGGTGCCTAAATTCCAATGATAGATAGGTGCCTAACTTACAACAACAAGAAGGTGTCTGAATTCCAGCGACAAGAAGGCACCTAACTTACAATGATATAAAGGTGCTTGAATCCCAACAATAGGTTGGAAGGAACCTGTCTTCTAATGAAAAAGTGAGCGTTTATCCTTCGATGATCGAAAATAATAGCAATGCATAACAAAATAGAAAAGGCTTATACATGTTGCTTTTATCTCAATGAAAGGTTTGAAAGGCACCTATATTCCAGTAATAGGTCAAAAAATACTTATATCTAGCGGAGTAAAGTGTACATTAATTTTTGACTTGAGGACCATGCATACAATTAGATGAATATTATTGTAAAACATAGGGTGCACTATAGTTATCTCAAAATGATTAATTTTAGCATGGTTGATCTTTTATTAGATATTTAATTAAATTATGCACGTTCCCATCATAGTGAATTTCATCAAATTGAATAATTTTAGCATAGTCTAAATTTGTAACAAGGGATGATCGTGTTCTATATAAAACGTAGGCCACCCCTGAAGCAAAAAATATTGAACCTAAACAATAAACCATACTACATTATTTTTAATAAAATTCATGAGTGTTTGTTTTATTTGCATTTTCAAAAGAGTGATCATATGAATTAGTTGGGTGGATGTTTCTGGGGGCCTAGGCCCAATCTAAGTAGTATTCCTCCCTTGTTTTTACAATCATTATTTAGTTTATTTATTTCCTGTACTTTATTTATGCAAGTGTGTTTTACTACTTTATTTATTTCTATAAAGTGTGTTTATTTCATGAAATTTATTGCTTTGTTAATTTTTGCAACAGTGTTTATTTTCCTGCAATTTTCTTTCGATCATGTGTTTGATAATTTTAATTAGTTTTTCTACAGTTTCCATTAGCATTTACTTTCCTGCATTTTAATTTTTTTGGTTTGAGATGAACCTAAACTACACAAAAAACACACCCCCACAAAATCAAAGTGACACATAAGACTCATATTTTAATTTACTAAAAGTATATATTTTGCATAGGTACTCACCAAGTTTACAAATTCCTAGATTGATAAAATAAAATGGAAGCAAAATTAACTATTTTCATAAACATATTTTTTGCTCACCATTTTGGCATTGTTGTTGGGGAGTGCCAACTATAGTATTACAAATATATAGGTTAGTCGACCTAATACTTATAGTTTATATTAGGTTACCCATATATTATCTACCTTATAATGTTTGAGTCTACCACGATTAAGAGTATCAGATGGATGCTTTGTTAGAAAATAAATCACTCTAGAAATAATTGAACCACCTTCTGAAATACCTTCTAAAGAATCTGAAATACTTCCTAAAGCTACACCATCATCTCCACCTAAAACACCTTGGCATATTAATCCAATATTTGGACAAATTGATCCAAGGTGGAAATCATTAGGGAAAGAGAAAACATCTAAAGATTTATTGAACACCCAACTATGGAAAGAAGTAGAAGAGGGAACTATTTCAAATTTAGATTTAGGAATATTATTAGAAGATAAGTGAAATGAGTGTAATGATTTGTTAGAATATTTGAAAGTAGTCGGTGTAGAACCTACATTATTTGAAAATATGGCTAAGGTGGAAGAGGCTTCAACCAGTTTTGACTTTCCAATTGAAGAATCCAAAGGAGAAACCAAGATGAAACACATATCTCCTAATTATATTATTAATTTTAAGGGATTACAAACTAAGGACCCTAATCTATTCCTTTTTAAATTTGATGTACTATGCATATTAGTGGACTACAAATCAGATGCCCAAAAATTAAAATTATTTCTCTCTACACTAGATGATTCAACACTACACTAGTTCATCAGTTTGGGGAACAAACACATTGCTACTTGGGAGGATATGAAAAAAATATTCCTAGAACAATACCAAGACTTTGGTAGGGCACATTATGCTAGGGAAGAAGTCCTCGATATGTCCCAAAGAGAGGAATATTCATTGGAAGATTATTGGGATAGATTTAACTTCAATCTTCAATGATCACCCCACACAAAATTGGGTGAGAAATCCTTGAGAAGCATATTATTAAGGGGGATCACAAATGAATCCTTAGAAGCTTTAAATTTTTTATTAGGAGGTGATATTTACCAACATCAAATACCAAATATTCAACAATTATGTCAAAATTATTCAAGAAGAAAAGGTAAACCCACCAACCGAGTCACAAAAACCACAACCTCTATAACTAAGGTAGAAATAGGTCATATGCTAGATGACATGAAGAGTGATATGTTATCATCTCTCACACTTCAATTAGATACACTCCTGCTTCATAAAAAAAGTAGAAAACTAAAGAAGAATTGACCTTATTTTGCCTGATATGTATAAGAAAATAGTGTAAGATTGAGTGTCTATAAAATAAAGAGTGTGTGCCATTGGTCAACAAGATTATAAAATTAGGTTGTGCGCAAAAACAACAAACATAAAATAAGAACTTGAAATAGTAGAAACATATTTTATGGGTAATAAGAGAAACTGGCAATAGTTTCTTGCAAGAAAAAGTATGCCAAAAGGAGGACCACCCTATGGGAGATCCAATTTTATGAACCAAGTAAAAAATCAACCACCCAATATGGGATGGTGGGATCAAGTACCTTGGATGAATGCCACCCAAGGATTTACTCCTTACATCATGTATCCATGGATTTCATACTAGCAACCTAGACCATAGTGGTAGAATTACAATGCATGGACTTCACCTCCACAAAACACAACTCAAGCCCCACTATAGTCTAGTTCACCGACACCTCCTACTTCTAGGCCAAATCATCTACCTACATAACGAACTCTAAATTTGAACAACAAGATAAATTAGCCCACCTATCAGGTAGACACAGAGATATATCCCATGTATCATATTAGAGTAGATTACAATATTTTAGATATTAGATCAAGTAGGAAATTAGGAGTAGATCCAACTCCTCTTGTAGTGGAGGAGAAAGATATAGAATTAGAGTTAGAAGAATGACCACCTTTGATAGAAGAGTTAAAGAAAGTGAAACTATTGAAAAACATTAAAAAATAAGGGGTTCCACCCTTCTCGAAGAGATTACAAGAACCCAAAAAGTCAATGTAGCCAAAATTTTACATTATGGAAGGCTTAAAAAATATAACAGTCATGATTACCCTTTATCAAGAAATTAGATATGTTTCAATCTATACGAAGGACATTAGAGAGTTATGTTTGAACAAACAAATAATAAAACAATCAAAAGTAATTAATGTGGTAGGTCAATTGGCTAATCACTTGTTAGGAAACACCTACCATCCCAAGTACTCTAATCTAAGAAGTATTTGAGCAAGTGGCCCATTTTTCACTTCCACCAAAACATGTTCGTGGTTGTATTCCAACCACCTTTAGTTTCTCAATCACCTGCTATATGTGGATTACATTAATATCCCCTATTACCTAATGTGTGCCCTAAAGGATGAAGACAATAGATACCAAGTAGGGACAATGATGGTATTAGGGCATCATGGGTTGATTTAAATCCTAATTCAATATTTTGAGGTGCATAGGGCTATTTCAACCACTAAAGAAGACGTTGTAGCAGAATCTGCTAGTGAGCAGCAAGTTAATGAATAACATGAAGAAGAGGTTGTGCTTCACCATCAACTGGTGGATGATAGGAAGACAAATAGGATGATGCGGTAGAAGCACCTATCTCCCACCATAACTATTCTATAGGAGATGTAGGGTAGGATGAAACAAGTCCCTCGTAGCCCATGTCATCACCTATCTCCAAAAATTCAAATTGGGAGGTAGAATAAGTCATTTCTAGCCCATGTTGGGTAATGTCACCATCAATGACAAGGAGAAGAGCAGTAATGGAGTCCCTAGTTGACTATAATTCATCATAATAGGATAATGACCATATTATAGAAGATGAATTCATATCCCAGGTGCTATAGGGCATGGCCACTTGTGATTTACCCTACTAGGATGCTCTAAAAGAGGACCTCAAAGATCAATTGAAAAGCATAAAGGAGCAAGTCTCCTAATGGGAGGAGAAATAAAAGGAGTAAGCTAAGTTCCAAGAGTCTCGATGGGCTACTATAATAAGGTAGTAGGAATCAAATGACACTCTATGGTAGCTAAGAGATATAGTGTACCAGTTGGAAGATAGGATTTAATAGTTGTTGGTCATCAAAATAGATAGATCTAACACGATCATACAAACTGATTGGGCCATGGACCCAAAAATCTCTTTCATTGACATGTAGGAGAAAATGGCATCTACAAGAGCATTCCATTATGATTCTAGGAGGGCATTAGAAGTCCAATTTCCAAAAATAGAAGATCAATTAGAAGCCCCTATGCCAACTACTTTCCAAGAATAGGGGAATCCTATTTTATAGTAGGGACCCTTTATGGTTGAGATTGCAGACAACAAATATGAGGAGTTAGCCAAAACTTTTATAGTTGCCCAATAAATTGGTCATCCATTAGTTGACTCAAAAAGGATTGCCCAATTATTTGGGAATTCTATGGCATAAGAGGATGCTACACAACCTGCTAATGAATCACCTGTACATAACCCTATTATCTAGTCAATTGTAGGGTAGGAGGAGCATGATGTGGACCAATCATAGGAGTCAACCAATATCTTAATGGCTACACAATCAACTTGTCAATGACTAGTTGACAACACTATGGCTGGTCATTCTAACACATAATCAATGGTTGAACCTCTTGTTTACATGCCAATGGACCATGATGCACAAGATATAGAGTCCTTGAAGGTCCAATAAATAAAACCTCCATGAAGGATAGTAGTGGTTGGTCTCTCAACACTGATGACTGATGTAGAAGCCCCAAGATCAACCAAGAAGTTACAACCTAAAACCAAGGTGCAAAGGTTACCTCAAAGGAGACTAAATCCCTAGGCTAAGAGGGCACCTCAAAGAAAGAAGAAGGTGTAGCTAGAACTAAAATCAGATGTTGAATGGGTTGCATCCATGCAAGCCTTCACCAGTCATTGAGAGAAATTATAGGAGCTTAAGTAATTCCTAAAGAAGGCTAAGAAAGAGAGAAAGGCTCATAGATGAATAACCAGAGGGTGAAGTATAAATGTTAACCTGACCAAGCTAAACCAATTTTGGGACCTGTATGGTTCTAAGAATGGGCATTTATCAAAGATGGAAAGGTATTAAAAAATAAGGATCTATGAAAAATATTCAATGATGTCATCCTTGATCAAAGTACTTGAACATTTTATCCCTGATAATGAGGAGAGGAACGATGCAAATGAGGCAACATTGGATCCAAAAAATAGCAAAATTAGCAAAGGCCTAGGTGTATGACACATCCCAATATTTTCCATAGGACACACCAACACTTTACATTGTAGAATGACTTCCTCCAAATTATCACTATTGGAAGCAAGCTAAACCAACATTCCAAAAGAATGCCACCACGTTCACTGGATTCTATATGGAAGAAAATGCAGGTAAGCAGGGTTGGTGTAAAAATAATCCTACCATAGGGGTAGGATCCAACCATCCTTTAAGGCATAGTCAACACCAAAAGGCATAAAAATAGGAGCAAGTCCCAACTAGAATAGTGTGATAAATGAAAGCATGACAAAGAAAAGGATAAGGCCACAACTAGAGAAAGGAAGCATAGGAACAAAAATTACTGGAAAACTATTATCAATATAGGGAATTATCAACAATGGGTGCCACAAGGATGTGGCAATAATTAAGCATGGGGGATGATGAGCACCAAAAATGCTCATTTTTATATGTTTTTATGGGATAATTGTGTGATATTATTATATTAGAAATGTATTTTTTATGAAAATTATTATATGCATTTAATAGAAAATGATGTATTATGATTAATGAGTGTTTTTAGTGAAAAATGTGTGTATATGTAGTATTTTATTATGTTTTTATACTTTTTAGACAAGGTCCCACATGGACCTGGAATTATAACACGTGTAATGTACTTAAAGGAATGATGCACATCTTGACAAAGATAAGGACATTGGAAAATAGCATCTAAATTCACTAAGGCACGACATTTGTATCCCGGCCAAAAATTGAAAGGTGCCTGACTTCTAGCAATATATAAGCACCTAACTTCCAATGATAGGAAGGTGCCTGAATTCTAGCAATAGAAAGGCACCTCACTCCCAATAATAGGCTAGAAGGCACTTGTATTTTGATGATAGAGTGGGTTCTTATCCTTGGATGATAAAAAATAATATCAATGTGCAACAAAACAAAAAATATCTATATATGATGCCCTTATCTTGGTGACAAGTTGGAAAGGCACCTATATTCCAACAACAGGCCAAATAGTGCTTATATCCAATAGAATAAAGTGTGTGTTGACTGTTGACTTGAAGACTATGCATAAAATTAGATAAATATTGTTGTAAAACATAGGGCATGCTATAGTTATATCAAAATGATTAATTTTAGCATGGCCACTCTTTTATTAGACATTTAATTAAATTATGCATGTGGCTACCATAGCGAATTGTTTCAAATTGAATAATTTTAGCATAGTCTAAATTTATAACAAGGGACAACCACATTCTATATAAAACGCAAGCCACCCCTAAAGCGAACAATCCTAAATCTAAACAATAAATTGTAATGCATTATTTTTAATAATATTTTTAATAAAATTCTTGAGTGTTTATGTTATTTGCATGTTCGAAAGAATTATCGTGTGAATTATTGGGGTGGACATTTGGGGAAGCCTAGGCCCACTCCAGGTTGTATTCCTCCCTTATTTTTACTATCATTATTTATAATTTTTATTTCCTATTATTTATTTTTACAAGTGTATTTTCCTACTTTCTTTATTTTTGCACAGTGTGTTTATTTCATGCAATTTCTTGCTTTATTAATTTTTGCAAGAGTGTTTATTTTCTTGCAATTTCCTTTCAATCATGTGTTTGATAATTTTAATTAGTTTTCCTACAGTTTTCATTAGTGTTTAATTTCCTACACTTTAATTTTATTGGTTTGGGATGAACTTAAACTACATGAACAACACACCCCCACCAAACCAAAGTGACACATAGGACTCATATTTTAGTTTACTACAGGCATATATTTTGCACAGGTACTCAATAAGTTTACAAACTCTTGGATTGATAAAATTAAATGGAAGAAAAATTAACTAATTTCATATACATATTTTTTGCTTACATTTTTGGCACTGTTGTCATGGAGTTCCAACTATAGTATTCCAAATCTATAGGTCATTCAACCTAAGACTTATAGGTTATATTAGCTTGCCCATAGATTCTCTATCTGATATTGTACGAGTCCACAAAGATTAAGAGTACTGGATGAATGCTTTTTTAGAAAATAAATTACTCTAAAAATAATTGAATTACCTTCTGAAATACCTTCTAAAGAATCTAAAACACTTCTTGAAGTTACACCATAATCTCCACCTAAAACACCTTGGCATATTCCTTGGTGAGTAGAAAATGTGTTTCTAAAAACAATTAATTATGCTTCCATTTAATTTTATCAATCTAAAAGTTCATAAACTTTCCAAGTACTAGTGCAAAGTACATACCTACAGTAAACTAGGGATGAGTCCTATGTGTCACTTTGGTTTGGTGGGGGGTGGTTGTTGGTGCAATTGGATTTCAGCCAAACTAGTAGAATTGAGTTACAAGAAAGTAAATTCTACAAGAAATTAGGAATACTAATTTAAAATATCAAACATGTGACAAAAATAAAATTTATAGGAAAGTAAATTTTAGTAAAATAAACACGCTTGCAAAATTTAATAAGGTAGGATATTGCAAAAATTAAACACACAGTGCATAAATAAATAAAATAGAAAAACACACTTATAGTAGAAAAGTAAATAATGACATAAAAAAAAGGGGAGGAATACTACCTGGAGTGGGCCTAGGCTTTTGTAGACATTCGCTTGGCTAATTCACACGATCACTCTTTGAACACAACAATTTAATCAAAACACTCAAGATTTTATTATGTAGTACCAATTTACAAAGCAATTTTGGGATACTTTCTTCAGAGGCAACCTACATTTTTATACAGAATATGTGAAGAACACACGCTTATAATGATAGGGGGTGAACAGTATAATATCACTTTTTAATTTTCTTTCAAATAAATATTATAGAATGTATATATAGCAATTTCAACAATAGTAATCAAAGCAATGCATAAATAACCACACCAATAAAGACACCACAATTTATGTGGTTCATCCAATGTGGGCTACTCCACGGAGAAAATATTTCACTAAATTTTTCTCAATCAATCTCTTGGGAATCCTTTCCCTATTACAATATTTATGGACCTCTATCTAATGGAGATACCAATATCCTAAAAAATATTCGTGGATCTCTATCCATAGGAGAACTCCTTCTCCTCTGCTCTGGATGGTGATCCTCTAGAAGACTACTGCCTCCACTTCACTAGCTTGTGCATCTCTCTCCACTAAAGACTCTTGTCCCCACCGTCCCCACTCAGAAGACCTATCCTCACTACCCTAGTTTATGGATCTCTATCCAATGGATACTATTGTTCTCTCTGCTATGTCACCTCCAAAGATCTATCTCAAATATATACTAAACTCAATCCTTCAATATAGCACAAATCTTCTCAATATCTATCTCTGGTATAGAAAAAAGTTATCCTCAAATATACACCAAAATCTGCTCCACAAGTTCACACAAAAATTGCTCAAATATTCTCAACAAGCTCACATAGAACTTGCTCAAATCTACTCAACAAGATCACATAGAACTTGCTCAAATCTGCTCAACAAGTCCACTCAAAACTTGCTCAAATATGCTCAACAAGTCCACATAGAACTTGCTCAAATATGTTCAATAGGTCCACTCAGAACTTGCTCAAATATGCTCAACAAGTCCACTCAAAACTTTCTCAAATCTGCTCAACAAGTCCACTCAAAACTTTCTCAAAACTTCTCAACAAGTCCACTTAGAACTTGCTCAAAATTGCTCAACAAGTCCACTTAGAACTTACTCAAAACTGCTCAACAAGTCCACTCAAAACTTGCTCAAAATTGCTCAACAAGTCCACTCAGAACTTGTCCAATCTCATAGAAACATAAAGAGAATTGTTAGAGACTCGATATGTACTACACTCAATGCTCAATCACTTTATCAACTCAAATCAGAATATAGAATAGTTTATTTTATGGAACTTGAAAAATCACTCTACACATCCACTTGACTAGGCTCAACCAACTCTACTCAACCAATCACTCAATGAAACACCCATTTCTCACAAACCCTAGTTCAAGCATGTAAAAATCAACTCAAAATATTACCAACAATGCTCAACAATAAATATTACATAACAATGATACTCATGTTCTTTTCAAACCCTAGTTCAAGTTCTTTGCATAACAACCCACTTCAACAACAATGCTTATAAAACAACTCTCACATAACAATGATACTCATGTTATTTTCAAACCCTAACTCAATTTATTCACACAACCAATGGCTTCAACAACAATGCTTATTAAACAAGGTTTTAATCACAACTCTTTATTCCAAAAAACCTTGATGCATTAACTCAAACACTCTCAAAAGGAAACCCTAATCAAGTCCTTTTCACTCCAAACTTATTTTCTAGAAAACCAACCAATAAAATTAAACTTTGAAAAATGTGCTCATACATTTTATTGATAATGAAGGAATATTCTAAATCTGCCAAAAATCTCAAACACTTCTTGCCAAGCTCAAAGAAATTATAAGGTGATTAAATTCCTCAAAAATACAATGTAAACATCAAAACACACATACACCTTATCACTCCATCTTTAAGAAAATATTCATCAACATTTACAAAAATTAAATTACCACTTACACCTTATAATATCCCAATAATATTCAATGCACTCTTATTTTCAAAATTACCTAAGATAAGAAGCTCCCTCTATCCTTTTAATATTTCAATAAATTAATATGCCAAAACACTTTATTAAAATAAAAACTCAACATATTATTCCTCCAACTTATCAAAAATAATTTCCAACTAATAAACCTTTCATGCATCCTTTTAACTCCAAACTTTAGGCACCACACAAAAATCAAACTCAAAATTAATTACCTTGCCTTGGAGGGGATTAAAACACACCACATAGCCTCAACCGACACCCTAGTCGTGGCTCCCAATGCCGCACAAGCTAGGCACTTGATTAGGGACTATAGAGCCACGTGCTCCTAAAAGGTTCCCCACTCACCTTGCACAAAACATGTGCCTTACCTTGGTGCTCTCCAACACCAATGCTACTGCCACAAAAATATTGCCACTGTATTTTGAACATAGACCTCCTTGCGCTCAACACCCCAACACTATCCTCTTTGCCACTAGGCCACTTGCCTCGTTGGCGCTTATATTTTTGGTGCAAATCCCCTTGATGTTATTTGCTAGTGCTTAAATAGATTGGTCGTTGCACTTTCTTCCTCACAAATTCAAACATGATTGCATTCTTTCAATCATCGAGAAAAAGGATGAATTAAAATACCTCTAAGGCATTATCTTATATACCAAATTTCCTTCCTCCATGCTTGATGTCGGAGCTCGAATTGCCTTCAATGATCTTTGGACGTCGACACTCGAATTTCCTTTGGAGCTTTATTAATTTATAAAATATTTAAATTCCTTTGAATTTAAATTTTATAAATTAATTCTTTTTAAAACCCTCTGGTTTATTTAAACCATCTTTCACTTTGCACCTTGGTATAAATAATATTTATTTATAAAATTTAAATTCATTCTAAATTTAAATAATTTATCAAATAAATATTAAACCTTCCTTTAGATTTGCAATAAATTGTCTTATGCTTCCACATAATATTTAAAAATATTATGGAGCCCTTGATTTTAACCTTTGCATTGTTCCTCTTGACCTTTGAATTTATTAGAAGCTTCTTCCTAAATATCAATGACAACTTTGATAACTTTTTTCTTGACACATCTCTTGACTTCATTTCTTGACATCAATGATAACTTTGACTTGAGGACTCATAATATCCAACAATCTCCCCCTTTGTCATTGATGGCAATCCAAATTATTTTTACTAAAAACATGACTTTTTCTTCTATTCTGCCCCACTTGGGATATTTCTCCCCCTGGCTCAATGCTCTCTTCAAATACCAAATCTCTCCCACTTAATTAAATCTCTCCCCCTTTAAAATCAATGGCAAAGGGTCACATTTGCTGATTGGGGATAAGAATGAGCCTCTTAGCTTAGCCCCTCCCCCACCTCCTCTTGAGGTGGGTAATTCTAGGGTGGGAGTATTTCTACTCCTAGAAAGCATTGTTCTTTACCTTTATCCTATTTCCTTCTTATTTGGTCCTTCTGATTCCTTTGACTGTTTATTTACATATACATGTTCCTGTCCATGTTCATGTTCACATCCTTTTTCCTATTCCTATTCTTGTTCATATCCATGTTCATGTTCATGTTCCTGTTCCTATTCCTTTTCATATTCATATTCTTTTTCTTGTTCCTCTTCATACTTGTTTTTGGAATATCTACTCTACACCACTTTGTTGTGTGACAATAATTGTTGCACTTATAAAACTTAATGTTATTATTCCTTGGAGGTGCAAGTACCATAGGATTTCTCCTAGTGAAGCCATATCCTCTTCTGTCATGAACCCTACAATTCATTGCCTTATGACCAAACTGATTACATGAGTAGCAATACCCATGGAAATGTTGTATGTTCCCATATTCCTATATTTCATGTGTCCTGCATTGTGAAGCCATGTGCCCAAAGTTGTGACATGAAAAACATCTTCCATTGAAGTTTCCTTGTCTTGACCTCATTGGTTTCTTATTCTCTCTTGACTTGTTCTGATTGTTGTTCCATATGTATCCTCTTTGTGCATTATTCCTATTTTTGTTGAAATCTCTATTGTCCAACTCATCCTCAGATGTATCACTTTATTTTACATTGTATTCTTCTAAAGTATCTTTATATTAAGTTTC